>LBNU01018146.1:6296-16526 GCA_014162995.1 Artemisia annua | reverse complement strand
GTAAGCTTTAGCTTTTTGGAAAGCCTACCAACCCTACTTGCTACTTCAGATCATATTTTGGCTTTTTGAGCTTATTCTATAAGCTTAAATTAAGCCAACATTTGACTGCAAGGAGTGTTTGGTTGTTAGTGTTAAGTGGAATAGCTTATTAGCTTATTTCAAGCTTCTCAGTGAATTCCATTGTTCCATTTTCTCATTTTCAGTCTATCTCACTTGTTTTCATATTATTTCACTTTTGGTTATCATTATTAAGCTTGTTTCAAGCTTACTTGAGCTTATATCATCCACTGTGAGCCCAAAAGCTCACTGTGAAAGCTCATAAGCTCATTTCAGCTTATTCTTGAGTTCTTAAGTTTTTGTCTTCATTAAACTTTCATAATTACAGTAGTTTAATAGTTTTGTAAAAGAAAATCACAAAAAGAAATAATAAAATAGAATAAGTGCTTATTAGGTCTTATTAGCTTAAGTCATTTGCTTATTTTTGTTAACAACCTAACTTTTTTATATTTTTCTTAAGTTCCTGTAACCTTAGAGTAATTTTAGAAAAAGTTTTAGATTTTTCTGTGTTCATTTAATATTTATAAAAAATCAAAAACAGTTAAATAGGCTTAGTTAAATAAATATATTAAATAGTTTTTTATATCAAATAATTATCTAGGATAACTTTTTATAATTTTTCTAAGTTTTATAAGTTTATTAGAATCTGTAAAAATTATATTTGAAATTTTCACTGTTCATATAATAGCTTTTGTAATTTTAGTTAATTAATTAGATAATTAATAAATAATTAGTAATTAATTAATAGTAATTATATAATTAGCATAATAAATTTATTTTGAATTCTAAAATAAGTTTTACATATTTTTAGATTTTTTTTAAAGGTTTTAGTTTATTTTCCATAACATTTTCTCATTTTCTTTTTAGTTTATTATATTAATAATAATTATTAGACATTATGAATTACTTAAATAGTGAAATTATCTGTCTGACCCAAAAGGGTCTAAAAGTGTGTGATATACTTAAGGAATCTTTATACACAGTTGATAGTTCATAATGGGGTTTATTGTATATTGAGAGTTCTAGATAGATTGGTATACTACTATTCTGAACATGAAAAAGTAAAGTTGCTTAGACTGCTTCAGGTTTACATAGAAATTTTCTATAGATATGTGGTGTTATTATAGAGTTGATACTGATAGACCTTTTAGCATAGTGATATTTGTGTCGACATTTTTCTTTGATATCTCTAATATAGGTTTATTCTTTCTGTCAGCTGTATATTTAATTGTTAAGTAATTAGAAATAATTTTTAAGTAATAATGTATATAAATACTTAATAAATACAGTTTTTTAATTTTTATGCATTTCTAAGTTAGTTATTACATTTTTGAGAAAATTTCATTTTCATTTCCTAAGTTATTTTCGTCATTTTTACGATCAATTTGTTTTTAGTTTTAATAATCATGAATTAATATTCTATTCTTATTTTTTTATTCTTTTGTTGATAGATTTAGTTAATCATCATTTTTAAATTTTAGTTTCTATTTTATTTTGTTTAAATTTCGGCATTTAACTCGCTGTAAATTTACGATTTTATTTAACTTTCTTTAAAGTGATCCGAATTTTTGTTCCCATGATATCCCCTTCTTGTTATACAACATATTGTGATCCTAAACTCGTTTTTTACACAGAATATCACCATCTCCTTGGACTTTAACGAGCCTCCCCGGGAATCGACATACTCCCTTGGTTTTGCATTGAGTCTTTGATAGTTTTGACTTTTGTTGACGGCAATCCCTTGGTTTAAATATCTTAGTTGACGCTGTTTTACGCCCCCAATCACCTCAGATCTATCTTTGTGTCTTGCTTAGATACTAGTGAAACCCTAGTTGTTGTAGTTTGCGTTTTACGCGTTGTCTTCCTCGGTCAACTGAGGAACCTGCTGACCTCCTAATTGCGGTAACAAGCTTGAACGTCTTAGGGAAGCATAGAAATCGAGATGTGTACTGACCGATTAATTGGTTGTATTTATGCATGAGTGAATTCTAAGTGATCATCCCTTGGTTTGGATACTAAACGTGTCGTCATAGCGGGTGAGTAGCGATCTATAGACGTTGGGGAAGGACGTACATAGGGCCCGCACGACTGGTATTAACGGAATAGCAACCCGTCATCCCACACCATTGTAACATACTAATCAACGCGGTAACAAAGATAGATAGGAGTAATGAAATCTAAGTAAAGCACACTTCTCACCATAAGTAAGTTACACGCCATTGTTATTCTTCCTTGTTATTTTATTTTATTGCAATAGTAGTTTTTTTTTTTTATCTGGGTTAGTTGGCTAGCAAACTATTCCGCCCATCGCCCCCCGTCTTAAAACCGAGATTTTAGCTTGCTTTCAATAAAATATACGAAAACCCACAAAAATAATCATCCCTCAACCTTTAGCCCTAGTTTAAGTAGTTTTTCAATCCCTAAGAAACCACTATTGCCTGTGGAGAACGATCAACGCTCCCCCCGGTACTCTGCCACTTCACTATAACTAAACATCAGTCCAGGTACACTCTTGGTGGGGATTGCAAGCTTCTTGAGATCCCGTTGAGAGGTAAAACTTTTGGCGTAGACTGCAACCGCACGCAGTGCCAAGTTCTTTGGCCGCGCTGCCGGGACTAGTTACCCTTGTTTTAGGGTTTGAAATTTATCTTTCCCGTTGGGTCCTACTCCACTAGAATCCGCTTGGCTAGTGAGATTTTTATTTTATCTTTTCTAGGTTTCCTTTAGTCCTATCTTATTTCTTTCGTGCATTTTGTTCGTAACCATTAGCCGATCCCGACATTCATGGAAGGTGGTAATCATCCTTGCCCCATCCACCCAACACAACAAAAAACCAACCCTCCTAGAGGCCCCGCACTTTAGGCGAGTCACTCCGTCCTACCCGAGCCAACAAAGAGGCTACTCAAACACCATCTCGAGGCCTCACCCCCCAAGGAGCGCAATGTGTCTCCCCTTGGCGATCGACACCCGCGAATCCGGTTGGGTGGCAAAGCGGATGTGCGCTTTCCATGGCTTCGTTTCCGCAAGATCGCAAATCAAACATCCTCAACGGACTTTCTTCAAGATTGTGCAGACCTTCCAATACCCGACCCTAGATGTTGCAACCTCGAGAGACGCCGGCCCGATTGGCGTCTCTTCCATTTTTTTCCTACGAGACCAAGCTAGTCCGAATGGCTAGAACGTCTACCCGCAGGATCCATCACCTCTTGGGGATGCACTTACCACTCCTTCCGTTGCTCTGTTTTCTCCCACCGGCAAAAGAACTACCAAGCTAAGGAAATGACATTTTTGATGTTCCAGACAACGTCAAGCGCGAACCCTCCTAAACGCGGCATGGACCTCGATTCAATGGACCTTACTCCTAAAAGTCCGCTCCATCATGGCATAGATCCTTTGGCTGCGAAATCCCAAATCTTCTATGAGCCCATGTTCAATTCCCCTCCCCCGAGGCAAACCCATTGACGGCAAGTGGCCCCGGCGGTAGGGCTATGTGATGCGACAGTGGCGGAAGAATCATGAGAACTCAATAGGAAAGAAGGATTTGCTCTGAAATATGACAACCGAAGAGTCTGGAAATGATCAGCCCCCCCCGTGATTTGAACAACAACAGCAAAGCGCAATATCTTTAGGGCCTACGCCCGAATCAACTCCCAGCACTCTCCGAGCGTAGGCATCATGGAGACTTGAAGACCAAGTCAAGGTTTTCTCATGAATCCTAACGAGGCTGCTAAACGGCTTCCCCAGCCAAAGTGAAACAAAAGCACTTCTTCATGTGAACCTTATGTACTCGGTCCCCACGACACTCCGTGATTGCATGGAACTCCCCGACAAGCTTTTGGCGGACTACGCACTCCTGCTGCGTACTGATCCGGAGTGGGAAAGATTGGTACACTTTCAAGACCCGAGCCCAACTTACGGTGATTCATACACCCTTTTGCAGCAATCACTGAAAACCGTTAGGTGGCAGCCAACCAAAAACATGCCCCCAAAACAATGTCTTCAAACCACCTAACGGTTCCAATCAAACGGTTCACTATGCCACAACACAAGTACTTTTTAACACAATCGCTTCCAACAACTATGGTGGAGTAACATACACTTCGGGATATGTGTCTTATATGGCATCTCAGAGCTCCGTATGGCTAAATTCGAGTCCGAATTTAATCAAACAACAAACAGAGATGACCAATAAAATTAAAAAATTTTTGAAGGCCCACAACAACCAAGTGTTGATACCACCAAAGTAAGGAAACGAAAAGAACACAAGAAACGGACACCCAAAATCAGGACCCCTCATCATCAAAACATGCGCTTTCATTAACGTTGCAAAACATAAAGCAATCCGAAAAAAAGATAGAGAGAATAAGATGAAATTGGAAGTTGAGGAGAATAAAGAAATAATAAAAGAGATAAAAATTCCTAAACTAACGCAATAAGCTCTTATCTCTTCATTCTCAATCAGTAGAGGGACAAGCCCGATAGGGGCTTAAAAACAACCCCCTCGTTCCATTGAGACTGGAAGATCTTGTCACAAAATTGTTAATAGTTCTAATCCTCCATAGCCCCGAACCACAAGTCCCTCAAAAATGATTATGAGGTCACTCAGAGATTGAATGAACCATGTCGGGTAGAGCATGGACCCATGTTTCAAAAGAGTGCTTCGTAAGTGTACCACACCATGGTATTTCGAATTAATACAAAAGACATTTTCCTATAATGGTCATAAACCTATCATCAAGAATCTCCTACAATGCTCCGCTGGAGTAATTCTCAGCCCAAAACAAACCAAAGAACCCTTACAAATCATTGAAAACAAGTCTCAGGTCCGCACTTCGAGAAACAAAACTAATCAGACTCAAGCTAGTTGATTCATTGTGTTTTGGTGTGTAAAACAACAAGTATTCAAAAATATCAACAAGTTGAGGTCAATGTTATCGTGAGGACAACACGACGTGGAGAAATACAAGTAAACCTTTTAGGAAAAAGATTACCTCGTAAACTCGTGCAATGTGATATTTGTGAGACCGGGAAGTGATTTCCCGGGTCGTACCCCAACGAGGTGTGAATGGAAAGTTTCGTGAAAGATCGAGATTAAAATCTTGTATGTGAAAGGTTGTTTGGAATTGTTGTACTTTGAATTAGCGAAAACAGAAAATTAATTAACGAAAATGAAAATAAAATAACCTAAACAGGAAAATGAACAATGGCAAACTAGGGGAGTCCTAAAACACTACGGGAATCAAAATTAGGTATCGGGAGATCCTAAAACACACACTAATTTAAAAACGTAAAAAGTTATTTAAATAAAACGCGAGTGTGCGAAATAAAATGTAAAATTAAAGCTACGATAATCCTACGGGCCTAAAAATAATTTTCTAATGAACCTAATGATAAAAGAAAATTTTGGAAAAAAGAAAATTGATTTTTCGATAAAAACTCTAATTGTTATAATTTAAAAAACTAATTAATTCTAATTAATGTTAACTAAACACTAAAATTAATCTAAAAAAAATCTGAAACTTTTTTGGAAAGTAAAGAACAGTAATACTAATCCAAGAAAAATAAAAAGATGGAATAAGTAATATGAATAAGCAGACAATAAGCAATCCTAAAAACTGAAATTGAATAAGCTATTAAACAAGGCTATAATAAACAAATAACTAGAGAAAGAAGTAACAATATAGATGGATGGCTCAGATGGTAGAGGATGTTGTTTGTGTCTGATGTCAAACCCAGATGTCAGGGGTTCGAATCCCCTTGACCATTTTTTTTTCAAATCTTTTTACACAAATTTACTCAACACCTGAAACTAACCAATCTTTGTAACTAGCATGTTTTATGAAAAAGTCTAGATAAGCAGATAGAGGAACAATATGGAAACAGTTGGGTAAAAAGCTATGCAAGGAGATTTTGGAAATCTTAAAAAGCTACAAACAAGTAAAATAGAAGCTAATAAAAGGCTATGTTAAGGGAAATAAGCAAAGGCATCGAAGGAGAGATCTAAAATAAGCTAGAGGTAACAACAAAAATCAGTATCACTAAGCCTAAATTGTCACACAAACAATCAAATCAAGGATCAAGGGGGCTGCACATACAAATGGTGTACAGGCTTACAGGGCTACTAGGGGGCTCAAAATGAGCTAATAAAAAAAACCACTAAAAGCTACTCTAGGGGGAAACATGCAAAAGGAATCAATGGTAATCCTAAATAAGCTCTATGGGACAGAATAAGCAGTTACCAGAACCTAATAAGCACTTAAACTAGGCTAAAAAGCATAGGGGCTGCTGAAAAAAAAAAAGTTAAACATGGCTGAGGGGCTACTTTGGTGTCCTAAAAAGCACTTAAGAAAAATTCCTAAAAATAAAAAAAAAATACTAGCAAGTGTATATGCAACAAAACAAGCTACAAACCAAATTTCAGAGCAATTGGGCTAAAAACAAAGAAATGAAAATTAAAAGAAAAACTGGCTGTATGACCTTTTTTTGACAGCAATTTGGTAAAAAAAATATGGGTAAAAAAATGATTTGTTGACTTAAAAAGTAAACTACAAGGTACCGAAAACTTTCCACATCCTATTTAGAACTATAATGAACAAGAATGAACAACTATTTGAAACTAAACCATGCTTCTACCCTATCTACTAAAACATAACAGTTAAAATACCAAGGTTTAGAAAACAAGCTCAAATACTTTGAAACCTTTGGAAAACGATAAAATATGGTTGAAGCTCACTAAAAACTATCGACTAAAGTTAATTTAATGAAAGAACAATGGTAAAACAGATTTTTAGACGGTGGTAAGCCTTGTGCCAAACACCCCTTAATATGCAGTATGGAAATGTTTTGAAGAAAATGAGTTTACTAGCTTTGAACAATGAACGAAAGGTACTAAATAAGATGTAATATGATGGAACAAGCAAATTAGACCCAAAAGAAATAAGCAGTTGGAAACTAAATGAAGAAGATTTTTAAGTAAAACTTGAATTTTTCATAAAACTTCAATGAAACAGTACAATGATTAAACTAATAAAGCTGTAAATAGAAAAACTTAGATTAAACTTAAAACTGAAAAAAATATTAAAGCTACTCCTAATTTCTAAAATCCTAATTGCCTTCAATTGGCTACAACAGGTTCTACTTATACTACTAAAAAAAATGCCAAGGTCTTCTTTTTTCCTTGTCCTCTTCTTGCTGTGTTTCTTTTGTGAGAGAGAAAACACCATGGATCACTTGTGTTTGTTGAGGAAGGATCACAGCCATTGATTTAAGCTAGGTCCCTACTTCTTTTATTCTTAGCCGTTTGATCAAGCTTGGAGTTGAGGATTGCCACAGTGGCATAGGAGACATGTGAAGGCTGGGTTGCTTTTGAGGTATTGGTTGAGTATAGCAGGAAAAGGTGAGGAGGGGGTTTATGGTTTCGTGGGTAATAGCAGGGAGGTGGGAGAAGATGGGGGATGCGTTTGACTAGGGATAAAGTAAAAAACGTTTTTATTTTTGTTCCAGGTTAGGGATGTGGTATGGGTTTGGGTTTGCATAAGTGTGAGTTGGGCCAAGGTTTAAATGGCTAGGGTTGTAATTTGGGTTTAAGGATTTGGAGTGTGTTGGGTTTGGTTAAGGATTAAGGTAGCTAATTAGTTTAGGGTAAATTAGGTTTAAGGTAAATGGTAAGAATGGGTTTTGGTTTCGGGTTTGTGTTTTTCATGCTCACTCCATTGCCATATCCCGGGGTTGACTTCGAACTTGACTTTTTGTATTTTCTTTGTTTTTCTTCAAAATTATGTCAAGTCGGTCCGGTAATGCTCCATTATGCTCCTATTCCCATGCAAGCTCCGTTTTCCCTCACATTTGTCTTATTTTCAATCCATTTGTACCTGAAATACACAAAAACACATTCCAAGGATATTTGTAACATTATTTGATCGTTTTCAAGTGTTTTTGGTTGTTTTGACTTGGAAAATAGACGAAAAGATATGTGCAAAAAGGCACATATCACTAGTGCGAAACCATCTTCTTCCGCAAGTCAATCTAGCACCGATGCTAAGATTGATAAACTTACGGATGCTATTCAGACTTTGATTGCTTCCGGTGCACGGAAAGTGACTTTCACAGAAACACCTGTGCGTGCTGAAACAAAGAGAGTCGACGTCTGTATCACTTGTGGTGGTCCACATCCATACTTTAACTGTACAGCCACCGATGGTACTCATTTCGAGGCTAATGCTATAGCCGGTAGTTCACAACAAGGAGGTAATCAATACCGTCCTCAAAATGAACCAAACTACCGAGCTAACATCTATCAACCACCACCACCAGGTTTTCACCAGAATTCTAACATGCAGAATCGGAATGTAAACCAACCAAGAGTAAACCAAGGTTATCAAAACCAAGGTAATTACTTTCCTGGACCAAACCAAGGTTTCCAACCTCAAGGAAACTTTAACAATTTCAATCGAGGGAATCAATTTCAGGGAAATGTGAATCCTAATCAGGGAAATTTCCAACATCAAGGTTATAATCAAAATATCCGGCCTCAAAATTTTCCTCTGCTTCCTCCAGTATCAACATCTGATGAGCTTCTAAAGCAATTCATGAAGTCTCAAGAAGAGACAAACAGAGTGTTGATCAATCAGATCGCTGAATTAAAGAAGTCTTTAAATGATCAACCCTCGGGCTCAGGAAAACTTCCGAGCAACACGATCGCTAACCCGAGGGGCGATGCTAAAGCGATCACTACTAGAAGCGGTGTTTCCTACGAAGGACCAATTGTTCCACCTACCTCTTCTTCTCCTAAATTAGTGGAACGTGAACATGAGGCGACAAAGGACAAGGTACTTCCTACTGATAACGGAGGTACCGATGACGTCCAACCTCAAATGGTCCCGAAACCCAAGTCTAAGACTGGAGTTGTTTTTGATTCACATGACATCCCGGTTGATAACCAAAAATCCAAATCTTCTATTCCTTATCCATCATGCTTAAATGAACAAAATCTCCGCGAGAAAGCGAGTCAACAAATGGAAAAGTTCTTTCAAATATTCCAAGAACTTCATTTTGATATTAGCTTTGCGGATGCTATCATTCTGATGCCCAAGTTTGCATCAACGATCAAACACTTGTTAAGCAACAAGGAAAAGCTGTTTGAGATGGCAAGAACTCCACTTAATGAGAACTGCTCTGAAGTTATCTTGAAAAAGCTTCCCGTTAAGCTTGGAGATCCTAGAAAATTTCTCCTACCTTGTGTATTTCCAGGAATGGTTGAATGCTTTGCCTTAGCCGATCTTGGTGCAAGCATTAACCTTATGCCTCACTCAGTATGGAAGAAACTTTCTCTTCCGGATCTTACCCCTACTTGCATGACACTCGAACTTGCAGATCGTTCCATTTCCCGTCCACTAGGCATTGCCGAAGACGTGTTTGTAAAAGTAGGGAAATTCCAATTTCCAGCTGACTTTGTTGTAGTTGATTTTGATGCTGATCCACGGATTCCTCTTATTGTTGGTCGAGTATTCCTAAGGACGGGCCATGCTCTTATAGATGTATTTGAGCATGAAATCACACTGCGTGTAGGTAATGAAGCTGTTACATTTAACCTTGATCAAACTTCAAGGTACTCCTCAAATTATGATGCCGAATCGGTAAATCGAATCGATGTTATTGATCTTGCAATGGAGGAGTACACTCAAGAGTTTCTTGGTTATGTCGATAATTCTGTGGACAGAGATTCCACATCTTCTCAGCCTATAGTTACCGACTCTTCCCCTTCTCTCACTCCGTTTGAGGGAAGTGATTTTCTTCTGGAAAAGGTCGAGGCGTATCTCAAGAGTGAATCAGTTCCAGAGGGAATTGATTGTAGTGAGATTGATCTAGAGGGAGATATTCTTCTTCTTGAGAAGTTGTTAAATCAGGAAACTTCTCCTCCACTCCCTCCCGTTAAGCTTCATAAACAGGAAGTCAAGTCAGTTGAGAAAACTGAGGAATTTCCTGAGGTGGAATTAAAGGACTTACCACCTCATCTCGAGTATGCATTCCTTGAGGGTGATGACAAATTACCCGTCATTATAGCTCGAGATTTGAGCAAAGATCAAAAGACCGCGCTAATAAAGGTCTTGAAGTCATATAAACAAGCAATTGCTTGGAAACTCTCAGATATTAAGGGTATTAACCCCGAGTTTT
>LBNU01018145.1:37550-66380 GCA_014162995.1 Artemisia annua | reverse complement strand
AAAAGAAGAAAGAGAGATTTCTCCAATTAAGTCCTTTTGTAGATGGGTACAGTAATGTTTCTTAAATAACTACACACGAATTCACAGACCTCAGGGGTCAACCGGTTTGAACCCGTTCAGGTGAAAAATGGGTCGATTTTAAACCGCGGCTCAACTTGCTAGTTGGATCGGAATGGGTCAAATTAAACGGGTTAACCCGCCGGGTTTGAAGCATCCCGGGTCAACCGGTTTGTGTTTTAATTGGTTGTACAATGTGAATAAATCATTGTACTTTTAAGTAATGGATAATGTTTTGAAACCCGGTCGACCCGGGTGGTTCAACCGGTAACGTTTCGGTCGAAAAATGGGTCGATTTAAACCGGTTCAACTTGCTAGGTTGGGTCGGAAATGGGTCAAATTAAACGGGTCAACCCGCGGGGTTTGAAGCGTCCCAGGTCAACCGGTTGTATTTTAATTGGTTGTACAATGTGAATAAATCATTGTACTTTTAAGTAATGGGGTGTTTAATAAGAGTATTAATTATATTCACTTTTCTCTCTCATTTGACTATTGTTGAAACTCACATTTCACTTTTACCATTTTTCCCATTATAGATAGTATAGATAGTTGAGTATACCTGGTGAGACAATTTTATCTGCTAGGCAAAATCCATTTGATTGTACATATATGAATTTGGAATCCATATTGGTTAATTACATGATATTCTATTTGCTTGAACAGAAAGAGGAAAGGAATCCATAGATTATATTCCTGGTATATCTTCATTGACAATAGCAGACATTCCAATGTTCTTCCTCCATGGCGGAATTGGTCAGATGTTTAAGAACTTGCTAAGCAATCTTTTCGACATTATCGACAAAGCTAATTATGTACTAATATCTAGTGTCTACGAGTTAGAACCAAAAGTCATTGATGCCCTCAGAGTCAGATTACAGATACCCGTTTACACGTCTGGACCAAATATACCTTACTCCCAAAACAAACCAAACCCCTCATTACATGAACCAGCTTACTTAACCTGGTTAGACTCCAAACCTCCAAGAACTGTGTTGTATGTTTCATTGGGTAGTTTCTTATCAGTATCAAGTGATGAAATGGATGAAATTGCAGCCGGTTTAACACAAAGTGGTGTTAACTTTTTGTGGGTGGCTAGAGGCGAAATCTCACATTTTAAAGAAATGTGTGGTGAAAAGGGGATGGTGGTTGAATGGTGTGACCAATTAAGGGTTTTGTCGCATTCTTCTATAGGAGGGTTTTGGACGCATTGTGGGTGGAATTCGGTTAAGGAGAGTTTGTTTTCAGGTGTGCCGATGTTGACTTTCCCTATAATTATTGACCAACCACTTAACAGTAAAGAAATTATTGAAGATTGGAAGATTGGAAAGAACATGAGGAAAGAGGCTCAGGTTTTTAAGAGAGACAAGATCGCTGAGGTTATTAGAGTGTTCATGGATTCAAAAAGTGTCGAGAGAATCAAGATGATGGAGAGAGCGAAGAAACTTCAGAAAGTATGTCAAGACAGTGTTGTTGAAGGTGGGTCGGCTTACAAAGATCTTGATGCCTTTGTTAAAGAAATTGTAAAGGACCAAATCAAGTGAATCAAATGGGTATGTCTAGGATTCGCAGTTCATGTTTTGAACTGCTAAACTGCTATTAAAGTAATAATCGTTCTTTAAACTATTTGTTTGGTTGGCTTCATTTGATTGCTATCGACCATGTTTAATGTATATGCTCAAAATTGATTTTAACGTCTTTCATGAGGTAAGATATGAGTCACTTTNAAAAAACGAGCCATAAGAATTCACTTCTATGAAGACTTTCGCAGGAATTATCTTGATCGTCTGGATTGCCTTGCAAGCACTACGGCTATTTAGGAAGCCGAAGCAAACTATGTTCTGCGGATGATATCTGCAGCTTCCAAGCATTTATGATGCGATCCAGAATTTTAATACAACCACAGAGAGGAAATAACATGAATATTATCTTGATTCATGAAATAAGTTAAACATGATTGTATTCTCATATTAAAAAGAAGAATTCCATATCAAGTTCATAATATAATATTTTCAAAATTGATTAGTTTAGACTTTAGATCATTTTTAAAAGAAAAAATTGCACGTGTGGTCCTTGTGGTGTAATCCAAATAACATGTTTAGTCCTTAAGTCGTTTTAATTACACATTTACACCACACATATCTATTTTTGAAACATGTTGTCCATACAGTCCCTATTTTGGATGGGACGTTAGTTTTTCCGTTAAGTGTTTAAATAATATTTGCACCGTTAGTCCCTCCATTGATATATTTTGCACCGTTAGTCATCATTTTTTTATAATAAATTAAAAATGGTCAAGGATCGAACTTGGATCTTTTACTTCACAAAGTAATGCCCCAACCACTGGTTTTAACATTTTTTTCGTTGGATTTAACATCCGTTTTTATACGTTTTCATACGTTTTATCCATTTTCATACGTTTTCATCTGTTTTTATACGTTTTTTCCGTTTTGTCTGTTTTTATACGTTTTCGTCCGTTTTCATATGTTTTCGTTGTGCATGCTGCTCAAGAACAACCGGTTAATCAAGCAAAGAGTGATGTGCATACTCCTAATAAGTATATTCATGATGATTTAAGTGATATCATCACTAAGAATCCATTTGGTGCGCCTTAGTGATGAGGTGACCAGTTCTGGAGTGGGGCCTGAGGTTGTGCCGTCGCAAGGGGAGCAAAGCGGGCATGTAATGGAGATTGATAGTGACAATGAGGTTGATGAGTCTATTGAGTTTGGTAAACCAAGTACCCCTATTGCCGAGAAAATTGATAAGCTTGAAAAGCTTATTATTGAGGGGAAAGGAACGCTTGTGGATGATAATGGGAAACCTGTTCCGGTGGTTGATGGTCTTAAGAAGGGAAACCCATTCTCTAAGGTGGGTGATGTGGTTGTCTCTGATAGTGATGATGAGGTTTTTGAGCCAAACGATCCTATGAATACTTACTTGTCATCAGCAGGAGGACATAACGAGCTTGAAGGTTATTTTTCTGATGATTATGCTGCCCAGGTCCTTGACTTACCTGGGCAATTGGAGGAATTTAACAAGCTATTCGACTTTAAGGTTCAAGGTAGTTCGAGGAAGTAATCTGCTATGTGGATTTGTCTAAGTGTTTTACATGTTTTTTTCTTTTCATGGTTGTTCTAGGTGTTGGTAGATAGGTGTTCATTTATGGCATGTCGTAAATGATCTAGTGGTTGTTCAAGCGGTTGCTTGAGGTTAATGTGGTATTTCAGCCACATTCCATTGTACTTTAAACGTTTTTTTGGTTAATATATTTTGCCAGGGTGGAGATCCCTTTACCCATATGTTTTCGTCCGTTTTGATACGTTTTCATACGTTTTTTATACGTTTTCGTCCGTTTTTATACGTTTTTGTCCATTTTATAAGTATTCATATGTTTTCATCGGTTTTTATATGTTCTCGTCCATATTCATATGTTTATATACATTTTCGTTCATTTTTATACGTTTTTAGACGTTTTTGTCCATTTTTATACGTTTTCGTACATTTTCATATGTTTTCTTACGTTTTGTCCATTTTTATATGTTTTAATCCATTTTTATACGTTCTCGTCCGTTATTATACGTTTTCATCCGTTTTATACGTTTTCATTCGTTTTTATACGTTTTCATACACTTTTGTCTAGTTTAATATATTTCCTTCGTTTTCATACGTTTTTGTTCATTTTTATACGATTTCGCCCTTTTTATACGTTTTCGTCTGTTTTCATATGTTTTTGTCCGTTTTTATACGCTTTCGTTTGTTTTTGTACGTTTTTTGTTTGTTTTTAAGTGTTTTTGTCCATATGAAAATGTTTAAATGCGAACGAAAACGTATACAAAATGACGAAAACGTATGAAACGAATGAAAACATATAAAAATGAAAAAAAACGTATGAAAATGTATAAAATGAAGAAAACGTATGAAAATGGACGAAAACGTATAAAAACGGACAAAAACGTATGAAAATTGATAAAAAAAAAATATAAATACGGATGAAAACGTATAAAACAGATGAAAACATTGAAAAACGAACAAAAACGTATAAAAAAACGGACGAAAACGTATAAAAATGGACGAAAACAGATAAAAACAGACAAAAATGTATGAAAATAGACGAATACGTATAAAAACGGACAAAAAGTATAAAAACGGATGAAAACATATAAAAACGAACGAAACGCATGAAAACGGACGAAACATACAAAAACGTATAAAACGGACAAAAACATATGAAAACGGACGAAAACTTATAAAAAAAAAGTTATAAAAACGGATGAAAACGTATAAAAACGGATATTAAATCTAACGAAAAAAAGGTTAAAACAAATGTGAAATGGTATATTTACACCACTGGACACTTAGTCAAGTGGTTGGGGTTTTAGGGGCAAGTTCGATCCCTACCCCTTTTTAATTTATTTTAAAAAAAATGAGGACTGACGGTGTAAAACATATTAACGGAGGGACTAACGATGCAAATATAAAATATCATTTAAACACTTAATGGAGAACTAACGCCTCATCCAAAATAGGGACTGTTTGGGCAGCAGGTTTCAAAAATAGATATATGTAGTGTAATTAAAGCTAGTTATGGACTAAACTGTTATTTGGAGTAAACCATAAGGACAAAGCGTGTAATTTTTTCTTTTTAAAAATTGTTTACGCAAGGTAAAACCATTGACGATTGATTTTTGTAACGGTTTTAATGGTCTTAGTTACAACAATTTGTCTAGTTATTATGAGTTACTATTATTTACATGACTTTATCATTTTGAAACAACATAAGCAAGAACTGTTCAACTATTGTAAACGAACAAAATGGGCTTTTCAGTAATTTTCACACAACGGGTTATTTTACTACTATTTCAAAAACAAATATAACGGACCAAAAATATACCATAAGAATCGCTCAACACCATCTCTCATAACCTTCTATTTTCATTTCTGTTATAATTCATCTTTTACTACTTCACATTTAATCAAACAATAAATTACAGCTCATTCACTCACCATTTTTCATCAATTATAACCTTTCTTATTCAGCCATAAAAATTTTCAAAACTTGGGATTTCGTAATGGAAGACAAACAAACACCTTTAGATGAACGTAGCATAATTGATATAATCCGCAATGATAAAGATCGATCATCAAAAAAGAATTGGAAGACATTTCGTGACAAGCTCCGTCTCAAACGTGCAGGAAAAGCATGGACATCATCCATAAACATCCCACAATCCGATATTAACATCCAAAACAAACCCAACAAAATGATGATACGCCGTGGCTCCTCACGCTATACATCCAACAACGACGAAGATCAAGAGCCTGACGAGAGCGACGGGGAAGCAAATCGTCAGTTAGGCCAAATAGATAGACAAAAGAACACGAGGTTGCTTCCTATGGAAACAGATGATACAGAAGAAGAAGAAAATGACAATGCGGATGCAGATGTAGATCACGTGGGAGGTGATAGTAAGGACGGTAATGAGGATGATGGAAATGATAACCAAATGTCGTTGATGTCATTGTTGAGTGATGCTGGATCGAATTATATTGAAGAAAATCATCAAGAGCAAGAGCACCAGGACGAGGGGGAGGATGAGATGGAGGACGATGAAGGTGGTGAGGGGGAAGAATGTGCTAAGGCGTGTTGCGGGTGCAAAGGAAAACATAGCGGCGCGGCGTTGGGGCCGTGTGGACATACGTTTTGTAAGCATTGTACGAAGGAGCTTCATGTGTCCAGAGGTAATTGTCCTACTTGTAATAGTTTTATTTTGGAAATTCTTGATATTTATTGACATTTTACATTTTTGTGTCTGAGTTTTTTTTTGACATCTAATTTTGCTAAGTTTATACTTATATAATTGTACGAATGTATACGAGTATAACTTTATGAATACGATCTGTGAGGAAATAGTATTGAGTTTTGTTAGTTTAGACTCGACATGCCTTGAATACATTAGTAGGATGATGAATTCTGACTCGATTATGTAAAATGTGTAATCTAACAAGAAGTGAACTATATGAATTGATTATAAGTTAACTTCAAAGTTTAATAAATTCGTACACAAGATTTAATTGTTATATCTGTTAAAAAAACATGAAGGAATTTAACCTCAAAATTAACTACATGCTTTTTTCTAGTTCAACTCTATTTTAAGAATTTGAAAGTACCAAATATTATTATTAGAACCAGCATAGTACTAATTAGTGGTCGCTGGTACTAATTAGTTAGAAGCATTTCATGGTCTGGAATTCGACTCTTTTTTGGATCATAACCCGAAATATCATTTTATAATTCGATAGATGATATTTGGATTTGTCCTAGGCCCACTCCAAGGGTGCTAAATTGCTAATGTTTTGGGTCCTTCAAAATCTTAATCATATTATCATACAGAAAATTTTAATATATGATTGGGCTAGTAAAATATAAGGACCACTTCATGTAAAGTTTTAACAAAATATAATGGTTTCAATAAATACTTAGCTTGCCTCGGAAAATACTCAGGGCATTCTTGGTTCAAATTAGGGGAATGCAAAGCAATGTAATGAGCAATCTCCCCAATTTATTGGGTAATGACCCATTACCCACTATTGGGTAATGGGTCATTAAATTATAGCATACCAAGCACCATGATTCATATCATTTGCCATTGATTAGGCTATAACCCTCCACCAAGCACCCCTCATATTTTTCACAAAATATTTTATACAAAACAAAAAAGAAATATAAATCGCATTCAAATCGCTGTATTTTCAAAAAAATTCTCCACAAAACAAAAATCCATTATTTCCTAACTCAACAAGGAAAATTACAAAACAAATTTTAGTTATTTTCTTGTTTTCTTTTGTAACCCAAAACCCTATCTTCCCTTCTTCAAATTAGAAAAATACAAACATTAACTAAACACGTTTTTTATATTTTCAATTGTTTTGCGGAAATAAACTTCCCTTCCAAATTTTTTCAAAACTAGAGATAGAAAACAAGAGATTTTTTTTCTCCAACTAAACGCATTATTTTCTGACTTGCACTATTTTCCGAGTTTTAGTGGAAATCGCTCACACTATAGTGACAAGTTAGTGATACATTTGAACAATGTAACCAAGGCTTTATAACTTGCAAGATTTTAGGGGTAAACATCATACTAGGGAGATTTTTCTCATAACTTGCAGATTTTATAAAATGATTTTTCAAAAATCACAAAACCGACCAAAAAGTCGCACTAATGGGTATTCTGGTTAAACCATGAATTGTTTGATCATTTTGTGATAGAAAGGTCAAAGATATGGGTAGTTTTTGCGATTTGCTCTAGAGATCTGGGTTAGGACCGACAAGAACAAGAAAGTAAAGCGACGACAGCAATTATGTAATGGTTTTGTTAGATAATATGCTAATGCTACTTAAAGCCAAAAATCATATGTGGGCCGAGATGAAATATTAAGTACAATTGAATAGGCACAACTAATCTAATTTAATTCACATAAACAATGCTAATGCCACTGAAAGCCAAAAAGATATCTTAAGTTCAATTTCCTCATAGTACTACTCACTATATCATAAGGAGCGAGTGGGTGGCTGATAGACATTCAACAAAACTAGCATAGGTTTAGTTTGAGTATTTTAAGAAAAACACAACCACAATAAGTATGACACAAAGAATGAAGTGTGTAACGGATAAAAACAAAGTATAGGGTAGTTTATGAATAAAAGGAAATGTAGGGTAGATTATGTAAATAAACTCAATGGACCAACTTTGCCAACGTACTAAACTTCTCGCGTACACGGTTTGGGGCTCAAACGACATAGCAAACGGACTCGAAAAATTACGAAACTTGCGCCATTGTTCACGAAATAATTTTTCCAATAAAATCAAGCATACACTTCAGAGTTTTTCTCAAACTCAAAATAAATCAAATAATTTGGCAAATGCAATACAATTCGAGTTTTCTAGGTTGTGCTGAGTCAATCAAGGAATAAATTCTCGTTTCCAAATATATCTCACGCTTCTCAAACCCAATTTAACATGCATTAAAAGTTTAAAAGTATCTCAGGTACGAAAATAGATATTTGGCTAGAAATAGGTTTTAGGAAAAGTACCAGGTGTTACAGTAACCGCCACCGCAACGCCAACAACGCGCGAGTAACTGCTATTTAAAAGAAAATTTCCGTATCAAGTTCATAATATAATATTTTCAAAATATGATTAGTTAGATAATTTTTAAAAATTGTTTACACAAGTTAAAACCATTGACGATTGATTTTTGTTTAATCTTAGTTACAACAATTTATCAGGTTATTATGAGTTACTATTATTTACATGACTATCATTTTGAAACAACACAAGCAAGAACTCTTCAACTATTGTGAACGAACAAAATGGGCTTTTTAGTAATATTCACACAACGGGTTATTTTACTACTATTTCAAAAACAAATATAACGGACTAAAAATATACCATAAGACTCGCTCAACACCATCTCTCATAACCTTCTATTTTCATTTCTGTTATAATTCATCTTTTACTACTTCACATTTAATCAAACAATAAATTACAGCTCATTCACTCACCATTTTTCATCAATCCTAACCTTTCTTATTCAGCCATAAAA
Organism: Artemisia annua; assembly: GCA_014162995.1. Lineage (NCBI taxonomy): Eukaryota > Viridiplantae > Streptophyta > Magnoliopsida > Asterales > Asteraceae > Artemisia > Artemisia annua. Next base: position 57,719 of record LBNU01018145.1, on the reverse strand, counting down.
AATTTACAAACCTAGCGATTTCGTAATGGAAGACAAACAAACACCTTTAGATGAACGTAGCATAATTGATATAATCCGCAATGATAAAGATCGATCATCAAAAAAGAATTGGAAGACATTTCGTGACAAGCTCCGTCTCAAACGTGCAGGAAAAGCATGGACATCATCCATAAACATCCCACAATCCGATATTAACATCCAAAACAAACCCAACAAAATGATGATACGTCGTGGCTCCTCACGCTATACATCCAACAACGACGAAGAGCAAGAGCCTGACGAGAGCGACGGGGAAGCAAATCGTCAGTTAGGCCAAATAGATAGACAAAAGAACACGAGGTTGCTTCCTATGGAAACAGATGATACAGAAGAAGAAGAAAATGACAATGCGGATGCAGATGTAGATCACGTGGGAGGTGATAGTAAGGACGGTAATGAGGATGATGGAAATGATAACCAAATGTCGTTGATGTCATTGTTGAGTGATGCTGGATCGAATTATATTGAAGAAAATCATCAAGAGCAAGAGCACCAGGACGTGGGGGAGGATGAGATGGAGGACGATGAAGGTGGTGAGGGGGAAGAATGTGCTAAGGCGTGTTGCGGGTGCAAAGGAAAACATAGCGGCGCGGCGTTTGGGCCGTGTGGACATACGTTTTGTAAGCATTGTACGAAGGAGCTTCATGTGTCCAGAGGTAATTGTCCTACTTGTAATAGTTTTATTTTGGAAATTCTTGATATTTATTGACATTTTACATTTTTGTGTCTGAGTTTTTTTTGACATCTAATTTTGTTAAGTTTCTACTTATATAATTGTACGAATTTATACGAGTATTACTTTATGAATACGATCTGTGAGGAAATAGTATTGAGTTTTGTTAGTTTAGACTCGACATGCCTTGAATACATTAGTAGGATGATGAATTCTGACTCGATTATATAAACTGTGTAATCTAACAAGAAGTGAACTATATGAATTGATTATAAGTTAACTTCAAAGTTTAATAAATTCGTACACAAGATTTAATTGTTATATCTGTTAAAAAAAACATGAAGGAATTTAACCTCAAAATTAACTACATGCTTTTTCTAGTTCAACTCTATTTTTAAGAATTTGAAAGTACCAAATATTATTATTAGAACCAGCATAGTACTAATTAGTAGTCGCTGGTACTAATTAGTTAGAACTTAGAAGCATCTCATGGTCTGGAATTCGACCTTTTTTGGATCATAACCCGAAATTTCATTTTATAATTCGATAGATGTTATTTGGATTTGTCCTAGGCCCACTCCAAGGGTGCTAAATTGCGAATATTTTGGGTCCTTCAAAATCTTAATCATATTATCATACAGAAAATTTTAACATATGATTGGGCTAGTAAAATATAAGGACCACTTTGTAAAGTTTTAACAAAATATAATGGTTTCAATAAATACTTAGCTTGCCTCGGAAAATACTCCGGGCATGCTTGGTTCAAATTAGGGGGAATGCAAAAAGAATGCAAAGCAATGTAATGAGCAATCCCCCCAATTTATTGGGTAATGACTCATTACCCACTATTGGGTAATGGGTCATTACATTATATCATATCAAGCATCATGATTCATCCTTTGCCATTGATTAGGCCATATAACCCTCCACCAAGCACCCCCTCATATTTTTCACAAAATATTTTATACAAAACAAAAAAGGAAATATAAATCGCATTCAAATCGCTGTATTTTCAAAAAAAATCTCCACAAAACAAAAATCAATTATTTCCTAACTTCAAATTTTAGTTATTTTCTTGTTTTCTTTTGTAACCCAAAACCCTTTCTTCCCTTTTTCAAATTAGAAAAATACAAACATTAACTAAACACGTTTTTTATATTTTCAATTGTTTTGCAGAAATAAACTTCCCTTCCAAATTTTTACAAAAATAGAGATAGAAAACAAGGGATTTCTTTTCTCCAACTAAACACATTATTTTATGACTTGCACTATTTTCCGACTTTTAGTGGAAATCACTCACACTATAGTGACACATTTGAACAATGTAACCAAGGCTTTATAGTTTGCAAGATTTTAGGGGTAAACATCATACTAGGGAGATTTTTCTCATAACTCGCAGATTTTTTAAAATGATTTTTCAAAAATCACAAAACCGACCAAAATGTCGCACTAATGGGTATTATGGTTAAACCATGAATTGTTTGATCATTTTGTGATAAAAAGGTCAAACATATGGGTAGTTTTTGCGATTTGCTCTAGAGATCTAGGTTAGGACCGACAAGAACAAGAAAGTAAAGCGACGACAGCAATTATGTAATGGTTTTGTTAGAAAATATGCTAATGCTACTTAAAGCCAAAAATCATATGTGGGCCGAGATGAAATATTAAGTACAATTGAATAGGCACAACTAATCTAATTTAATTCACATAAACAATGCTAATGCCACTGAAAGCCAAAAAGATATCTTAAGTTCAATTTCCTCATAGTACTACTCACTATATCATAAGGAGCGATTGGGTGGCTGATAGACATGCAACAAAACTAGCATAGGTTTAGTTTGAGTATTTTAAGAAAAACACAACCACAATAAGTATGACACAAAGAATGAAGTGTGTAACAGACATCACATTCATCCAATTGTGGTCCTTCAGTGGACCAAATTATTAACCGGGTCTCAAGCAACCATTAGTGTGCCAGAAAGGCAGAAACTAGTGAATGTTGCTGGATATAATCAATATATTTGAAGAAATGGACCATAAGTTGTTGAAGAAAAGTAACTTCTTGGAGTAAATGTAAAACTACTTTAAATTCTTTAAGTCGTAACTTTAGTTGTGATTCTCAAAATCACAATACTAAATTTGAGCAACATACCTTTAGGTCTAATCATAGCAACCACAAAACTAGTAAACCGAAAGTGAAGGCTAACCTTGTCTTCAGAACCAATAAACCCCAAACAGTGTGTATAGCTTTTACCACATGATCTAAAAATTGGGAGTTTACAAAACTAAAGGAAACATCTTTTTTTACTTTAGGATTTATCAATATTCTTGTCAGTCCTAAACTTTAAAAAATGAACCCCAACTTCACATGGCACATAAAAATAAAGACTAAAGAGGGATTAAAACAATCACCTCATTCACTTTCTTTTTTAACCCTAACTAAAGCTGATCACCAGTCAACAAAAAAGCCAAAGCAAGAATCCTCTAAATCTTATCTCATTTTCAAGAGAATCAAATAATTCCGATCTCAATACACCAAAAAAGGATCATTTCAATAGTATATGCCCATTTCCAAGGGGTGTTTAGATTAGCTTATTTTACAGATTTATGGGCTTACCGAATTTCGAAAACTCACTATTTCGGCTTATGAGCTTATCAATTTGAGTGTATGGCTTATTTGAGTCCACAAGCTCAACTTGATAAGCTTATAAGCCGAAAACGTAGGCTTATGAGCTTTTCCAAATTCAAATAAGCTTATAAGACGGCCAACTAAGGTAATCCAAACACCCCTCAACAGTATATGCTATCTTTTGTAATTCAGTAAAGGTGCTTAACATGGTTTCTGTATTATCACAATTTAACGAACTTCCTAGAGTATTTGGCTCTGCTACTGGTTTGGGGAGTAATGCAAATATGTGATGAGCATGAAATTGAGCAACAAAAGAATACAAAGTTAAAATTGAGATAAATTAGCGCTGTCAAAGTTGTAGAAAAAATTAATGGCAGTCGGATCTTTTAAACAAAAAGATCCTAATAGATTCCAGTCAACTCAACTCAACACAACTCAACTCAACTCAGGGATAGAACAGGAATCTACCACCTAAAAGTCCTCCTATGGAGCTACATACACTTGCATATGCCACCAAAACTATCTTCCTTCCTCGTTCATTTTTTCAATTGTAAGTTCTATACGACCCGCGCGGTGACATGCAACCATAGCTCCATGAAAAACTGAAGCAATTATGTAAATGAAAACAAAGCACTTATCTGATTGTCATCCTTTTGTTCTCATGATTGTAATGCTGCCTTTGCCGCCTTCTGTGCGGATTTTAGTTTTACCAACAATAGGCTTCCCCGAGAATGCAGATGTAGGGTATGCTATTGTAGGATCTTCATAAGGTTTCTTGGCTTTTGGTGGCGGAGTGAGGATCTTCTGGTTTATGTCCTTTAGAGTAATTGTTCCTCCTTGTCCCTCACATGGTTTTACAAAATCGAATGGAAGAACAACCGATGAAGTCATCTTTGCGGGTGTCTTAATAAAAGACTTTTTCCCTGTGTATCACAGCAGTGCAAGATTAAACTAGAGTAGTGTTTCTGTGTTATCCATTATGCTCGTTCTATTTCTAGTTTTTTGTAGTTAGCATTACATTTATGCAGGTTTAACACAATTCCATATGCATAGTAGTGTTTTTAGGGGATGTTTGTATGTGGGTTTGAACTGCAGTTTACTCTGTGTTAAGCGAAAAATAGTTATGATATCATCATGATTTCTGTAGTATACCAAGAAATTGGTGTAAGAAAACGGATTACTGAGATAAACAACTCTATGGATATACTTAGGAGTTAGGACCTGTGTACATATTTCTTCCGGTTTGATTAGCCTAACCAAACTAGTGTGGATCATCGAGCTTGTACAGGAATTGAACAAGAATACAAAAAATATACTGTAAATTTTAAGGAATGAGAAGAAAAACCTTTGAAAATGACGTTGGCGCGACTAGGAGTGCGTTTTTGAGCCATATTACGTCTATCCTCAGGTTGTGAACTGTTCACATCTAAATCACCAATTTAACATGATATACTTAGAAAACGATGGCATATATCAAACACGAAAATAGAATAATTTGTTTAAACCTAAGAACAGACAAGTACCTGTAAGATTGACCTGCGTATCAGATGTCCCAGATAAGCTCCTATGTTCAGAAAATTGAATTGAGCTATAAACTTATTTATAAACAAAGAAACTAAAATATCGTAATTTGGTAAAAAGCATACATATCATCAGGGCTAAAATGCATCCCCGAGTCGTTTACTAGGCAGTCAGCCAGCCAGCCTTCTGATGATTGATCCAAACCCTCATTACCAGATGCAGATGCAGACATATCATCTGCAAACACAATCTATTAGTTAATTCAAACACCATTTACTTATAAATGAGTCGATATGGGTTGTGTTATATCTCAAACGGGTCGAAACAAAAAAGTCCAGCTGGTCTAACGAGTTAAAGTTGTGCAGAAGCTATATTTAAGCAGCTTCATAACTCGTTCTGTTATGCAATCAAATTTGATGCATTCAGTATTTATGAAAAGTTAACAAAATGCACAAGAACTTAACATGAAGCCAAACCAACCCAGACCCGTTATGCACACTCTAATCATTGCATATAAGTTTTCAAGAGTCAAACCAGCAAATCCAGACACCCATTGTGCCATATCATCAAAGGCCCCATCCAACGAGTCTTCCCTTTCCTAAACATAATAACAAAATGTGTATGGTTAAACACTACTAACTACATTTACAAAAGATAACTTCTTGCAGAAAAGCTCGCACAAAATAAAACAACAAAAATAAAAAATTACAGACAAGCAAATTGCCGCCCTGATACCAACCTTAGACTTTAAGAACGAGGATGAGAAAGTCTCATCACAAAGCGTGAGAACATCAACATCCAAACTTTCATCGTCAAAATGCAGCACTCTGCGTCTCTTTGATTGAGAAGANACTGAAGCAATTATGTAAATGAAAACAAAGCACTTATCTGATTGTCATCCTTTTGTTCTCATGATTGTAATGCTGCCTTTGCCGCCTTCTGTGCGGATTTTAGTTTTACCAACAATAGGCTTCCCCGAGAATGCAGATGTAGGGTATGCTATTGTAGGATCTTCATAAGGTTTCTTGGCTTTTGGTGGCGGAGTGAGGATCTTCTGGTTTATGTCCTTTAGAGTAATTGTTCCTCCTTGTCCCTCACATGGTTTTACAAAATCGAATGGAAGAACAACCGATGAAGTCATCTTTGCGGGTGTCTTAATAAAAGACTTTTTCCCTGTGTATCACAGCAGTGCAAGATTAAACTAGAGTAGTGTTTCTGTGTTATCCATTATGCTCGTTCTATTTCTAGTTTTTTGTAGTTAGCATTACATTTATGCAGGTTTAACACAATTCCATATGCATAGTAGTGTTTTTAGGGGATGTTTGTATGTGGGTTTGAACTGCAGTTTACTCTGTGTTAAGCGAAAAATAGTTATGATATCATCATGATTTCTGTAGTATACCAAGAAATTGGTGTAAGAAAACGGATTACTGAGATAAACAACTCTATGGATATACTTAGGAGTTAGGACCTGTGTACATATTTCTTCCGGTTTGATTAGCCTAACCAAACTAGTGTGGATCATCGAGCTTGTACAGGAATTGAACAAGAATACAAAAAATATACTGTAAATTTTAAGGAATGAGAAGAAAAACCTTTGAAAATGACGTTGGCGCGACTAGGAGTGCGTTTTTGAGCCATATTACGTCTATCCTCAGGTTGTGAACTGTTCACATCTAAATCACCAATTTAACATGATATACTTAGAAAACGATGGCATATATCAAACACGAAAATAGAATAATTTGTTTAAACCTAAGAACAGACAAGTACCTGTAAGATTGAACTGCGTATCAGATGTCCCAGATAAGCTCCTATGTTCAGAAAATTGAATTGAGCTATAAACTTATTTATAAACAAAGAAACTAAAATATCGTAATTTGGTAAAAAGCATACATATCATCAGGGCTAAAATGCATCCCCGAGTCGTTTACTAGGCAGTCAGCCAGCCAGCCTTCTGATGATTGATCCAAACCCTCATTACCAGATGCAGATGCAGACATATCATCTGCAAACACAATCTATTAGTTAATTCAAACACCATTTACTTATAAATGAGTCGATATGGGTTGTGTTATATCTCAAACGGGTCGAAACAAAAAAGTTCAGCTGGTCTAACGAGTTAAAGTTGTGCAGAAGCTATATTTAAGCAGCTTCATAACTCGTTCTGTTATGCAATCAAATTTGATGCATTCAGTATTTATGAAAAGTTAACAAAATGCACAAGAACTTAACATGAAGCCAAACCAACCCAGACCCGTTATGCACACTCTAATCATTGCATATAAGTTTTCAAGAGTCAAACCAGCAAATCCAGACACCCATTGTGCCATATCATCAAAGGCCCCATCCAACGAGTCTTCCCTTTCCTAAACATAATAACAAAATGTGTATGGTTAAACACTACTAACTACATTTACAAAAGATAACTTCTTGCAGAAAAGCTCGCACAAAATAAAACAACAAAAATAAAAAATTACAGACAAGCAAATTGCCGCCCTGATACCAACCTTAGACTTTAAGAACGAGGATGAGAAAGTCTCATCACAAAGCGTGAGAACATCAACATCCAAACTTTCATCGTCAAAATGCAGCACTCTGCGTCTCTTTGATTGAGAAGATGCCTCCCTACAAGTCTCCATTCCCTTGCTTACATTTTCTGTTTTAAGCACTTGTGTCAAATAACAAGAATGTATAAGCCTAAAACATATTTGCATCCCCTATAACAAAAATTATGGAATTACCATTATCTGTAACTTGATAACCCAAATCCTCGCAAGATCTCACCGGCGTCGCTTCATTAAACACGTAAGAAAGATCATCGTCATTCTCGTTTGCATTATTCCATAGGCTATTAGATGCATCTGCTTACAATTCAAAATTCCAAATATATCAACATCAATTATGTGCCCGCTAACAGTCTGATACGAGTAATAAAAGTGCGCAAAACAAATCACAAATCACAAATCATACCTAGTTGCAAACCGTAATCTTCGCCTTTCCAGTCCCACATTTCATCACTACAATTCACATCAAACAAAATCCGTTAACAACATTACATTACAATTCGGGATAAAGCATTCCCTAAAAATAAAGGTAGAAAAACCTTTAATCAAAGACATAAATTAGCATTAATGCCTACATTTATAAATATGAAAAGAAGAATATACACACCATTAGTGAAGTGATGGATCTATATCAAAATTTAAAGCTGATAAAAATCATCATTAAAAACAAAAACCTTATTAAATTCATGATCTATCTATCACTAAACACATTTTAATCACTTTTAAGACCAAACAAATCATGTGACACAAAAACCTCATAAACCCAAAATTTAAAGCTAAAAAACATCATCATTAAAAAAAACAAAAACCCAAATTCATGTCACAAAAAAAACCACATTTTTTTCTTTCTTTTTTATTTCTGACCTTTTGGCCGACTAATCCACGGGTTTGAACCCACTGCCACACAGAACTAAAAAAAACACATTTTAATCACTACAACCTTAAAAAAACCTCAAAAAAAACACAAAATCAACAACAGTTGACCAAAACATCATCCATCATAACCACCAACATAAATCTTAGAAAAAAAATTCACCTCACCTAAATATCATCTAAAATCAATCATATAAATAAAAAAATAATAAAATGTAGGAACAAAAAAAGAGGACATACTTGTTGCTATTGTTGTTGTTGTGGTCCATTGGATTGACTAATTAAATCTGTAACAATACTAAAAACAAAATGAAAATGTTTTTATATATATTTAGGTCTTAAAATAATAAAACGATCGAAAATAGCCGTTGAGAAGGATTGATTATAAAACATACAAATGGAAATGTTAAGAAGAAGAAGATGAATTAATGAATGAATATGTTTAGAGATATGTGCAAAAACCGTCTGATTTACACGCACTAAACACACACACACTTATCACTTTTTTATACATATATGAGTAGTGTCTAGTGTGTGTATGTGTGAAAATGGGGGTGGGTGGTTTATATATATTTTACTAGTAGTAGTGATGTGAATTGGGAGATGCCAGACCAGACCAGGCTCAGGGTTCGTTCAGGACCCTTTTTCACTTTACTTTTTTTCTTTTCTTGTAACGGATGGATGGATGCCTATTTATTTATTGGTGTAAAATTTGGGTAATACTTTAATCACGTTTTTTTAACGGCAACTAATTGTCTCATATTATATACATTATAAATTTATTTCACCTGTTTTAAGTCAGACTTAGAGCCCGTTTGGTTAGGGGTTTGGATTTGGGCATGATGCCTAAGGCCCCGTTTGGTTCGTCGTAATCTGACGTAATTGGATGTAATTGTAATTTGATTACATTACGTAGAGTGTTTGGTTTGCATATTAGATGTAATTGTAATTCAAATTACATTACATAAGATGTTTGGTTTGCAACGTAATTGTAATTCAAACATTCCAATTACATCAAGTGAGGGAATTCAGATTACATAGCAAGTTAGATGTAAAGTTTTGAATTACGTTGTAATTCAGTATTTATAATTCAAAGCATCAGTATTTATTATTATTATTATTATTATTATTATTATTATTATTATTATTATTTAATAAATAATATTATCAATAATATTATTTATTATATTATTATTATTATATTTTAATAAATAATATTATTAATAATAATAATGATATTATTATTATTATTATTATTATTATTATTATTATTATTTTATTATTAATATTATTATTATATTATTTATTATTTAATAAATATTATTTTATTATTATTATTTATTTATATTATTATTATTTTTATTAATATTATTATTATTATTATATTAATATTAAAAAATTATTATTATTATTATTATTATTATTATTATTATTATTATTATTATTATTATTATTACTATTATATTATTATTATTATTATTATTATTATTATTATTATTATTATTATTATTATTATTATTATTATTTAATAAATAATATTATTGATAATATTATTTTATATTATTATTATTAATTTATTATTATTATTATTATTATTATTATTATTATTTAATAAAAATATTATTATTATTAATATTATTCTTATTATTTTATTATTATTAATAATATTATATTATTATTATTAATATTATTTATTATTTAATAAAAATTATTATTATTATTAATATTATTAATATTTTATTATATAATTATTATTTTATTATTATATTATTATTATTATTTTATTATTATTATTATTATTATTATTATTATTATTATTATTATTATTATTATTTTTCTGAATTACATTACGTTGCGAGCCAACCAAACACAATAACATATTTCATCAGTTACATTCCAACACATTACAATTCCAACACATTCCAATTCTTTGAATTACAATTCATTCAAATTACAATTCCTTCCAAAGATTACAATTCCTTCAAAAACATTCTGCGAACCAAACGCACCCTAAAAGAGTTGTTTGGTATGTGTGAGTGGCCCCCACAATTGGGGATGAAAACCAAGTTTGAGGGTGTGTTGAATTCCCAACCACCTCCACTACTTTTACATTTTCTTTTATTTTCATGTGGGCCCATTTTAATTATCTACTACTAATAATCTTTTTATCTATTTAAAAAAAAACAATATTTTTAAATTTTTTATTTTTTATTCATTTAAAATATAAACAATATATTATTTAATTGTATTTTCTCTCTCTTAATCCAAATCCAAATCTACAACTATACATTTAAATCCAAATCCTAATCTAAACCCATCTACAAACCAAACGGCTCGCTAGCATTTAATTGATGAGTTACATACAGAACACGAGGTACCATTATGACATAACCTTTTGGTTATAATCACATGTTTTTCATTTTGTTTTTTAGTAGAAAAACTAGGTGTGAAATGTTTGGCTTGTAAAGCTCGTGAGTGGTTGTGTATGATTTATTTATATGTCTTTCTTTATATTGATTCACTAGCTTATAGACCCGTCAAATTGACGGGGTTTTAGAAGAATGTATGCATTAAGAAATTAAGTGTGTAGGTAAAGTAAGAAAAAAACAACGAAGGTAAAAATTTTGAATTTTTTTTAATGGAATAATATATATTAAGTCACTGATACAAAAAAGAAATATGAATGTAACTATTAATCTAATAAACATTCATGCACGCGGCCTACAATCTTCATGGTCTTGGAAAGTAAATATATGTATTGAGCGTGAATTAAGTGATAAGCCAATGAACATTTGTTGGGCACCTAATAAGTGTAAAAAAAAGGTGTAAGTAAAAGGTGTTTGCGATTAATAATACATGTGAATAAAAAAATGGCATAAAAGATATCATATGTATACTGGTATGCCCAAGAATTCAGGCCTACATTATTTATTTCTAAAACACTGTTATTTATTATCACAAGTACATACGACATAAAAAGATATACTTATAGACCCGTTGCAGCCTCAAGTAAGCGAAAAAATGTAGTGATAAGATTATATGTAAAAAGAGGTATACATATAGACCCGTTGAATCACCGAAATTTTTAAAAAAAATATATATATATTCATTAATGGAAGCATCTTACGGGTCAAATTCTTAAGGTAATGAATGATAAACAATGTTTTTTGCGGCATAGTAGTTTTATTTCCCTCGGCCACAATTGAGAATGTTGACATACTTTAGTTCATTCTTCCATTACATAACACATTATCTAACTACTAAAAGATGAGCTTCCATATTGTGTGAACATATAAAATATAAAAATATAAGATAGACGCGTAATGTTTGTGAATACAGAATATATTTTATCGAGATGTATAATAGTGTAAGAATATGTGACAACTGTAAGCTCGTCCCCGAAGCCTGATGCAGTCACTATTGGTCCATCAAGAGAAACAACATGCCTCTGCTAACAAACGAAAAAGATATAAATAACAAACTGAGTCCAACTTTTCAGTTGAAAATAGATGAGTAGATCTCAAAAGCATAAAAGAGTAGTGACGATACCTGTAAACCACCCAATGCGAAGGAAATTTAGGCTATGTTTGGCAAAAGTAGCTGTGAGCAGTAGCAGTGAGCAGTAGCAGTGAGCTGTGAGCAGTAGCTGTGAGCAGTAGCCAAAAAAGCTCACAGCTTCATAAAGAAGCATTGGGAAAATGAGCTTTCCTAAAAAATAGCAAAGCCCACAGCTCTCATGCCAAACGAACACTAAAATCAAAAAGCTCATTGTTCACCGCTCATTGCCCAAAAAAGCTCCAAAAAGCTTTGTGCCAAACATAACCTTAGACTTGTAACAGCAGCAACCCAAGAACTCCCAAGCACTACAGCTCTCACTTCTTCTTCTTCAAATTGCATAGACCACTGAATCATACGCAAGAGATAACAATAAATAAGTTTTTTCAAACTCTTGAAATATATGTCAAATTTGAAAATAATGTAAAAATATGCAACTAATTAAAATGATTGACGAACAAACCTCGCTGTTATTAGCCCAGCTTTTGAATGGACGATACATGAGGGTACTCATGCTTTTCTCATTGCATAAATTTGCAAAGACACTTCCATTTTCATTTAAGGAAGCCATAGTGAAACCAAAACGATCAATCATTGCAGGAATTTTTGGCCCCCTACCAGTGTCATGAAAGTCGATATGCATCCAACCCATTGTATAAGAACACATAACAGTCAGAGTTGGCTATTTTGTACACTACAATAATATAAATTAAATATTCAACATGATGACTAAAATCACGGTTTTTTAACATATTACTTGTTTACAAAGGGAAAAGTTTAAAAGTTTCATTCTAAGGCAAAGTAAGATGTTATCCAGAAATATTCTTAATTTCATAGTACAGGAAGATAGAAAGCCAATTGATGGTTCACATTAAAATATAAAAAGAATAACTACAAAGTTGAGAGGAGATGTATACCTCTATATGGGAAGATTCATCATGCTTCATTGTAGTAATACTTCCAAGCATATTATAGCATAAAAATCGCCTTTTACCAGGCTGAGCAGGAGTAGAACCTGGCTGAAAAGCTTCCTGCATTTTTGGTCCAGTAAAAGTAAGTGTGGTGTCGCCTTACTATTTTTCATACTCCACTTGTCACCAAGGGAAGGTTTTTTGCGGGATTCAGACTTTGAAAGCAAATTCATTCCATCATTGGTATCCTCATCTGAATCTTCATATTCAATTTGTTTGCGTAATCATATAACACATAGAAGTTGAAAATTGATGAGTAAATCTCAAAAGCATAAAAGAGTAGTGACGATACCTGTAAACCACCCAATGCGAAGGAAATTTAGACTTGTAACAGCAGCAACCCAAGAACTCCCAAGCGCTACAGCTCTCACTTCTTCTTCTTCAAATCGCATAGACCACTAAATCATATGCAAGAGATAACAATAAATAAGTATTTTCAAACTCTTGAAATATATGTCAAATTTGAAAATAATGTAAAAATATGCAACTAATTAAAATGATGGGTAAAAGCTACAGATTATCAACAAACTTACAGATTTGTCCCAGATTGATATACCAACTAATTAATTACCATATTTAACCATAATTTTGAAAGTTGTGTTCTAATATTAACCTTTTTTGAAAACTTGTCACATATTTAGTCCCTAATTTGGATGGCCGTTAGTTTATCCGTTAACTTATTTGCACCATTAGTCCCTCCGTTAATATTTTGCATCGTTGTCAATCTTTTTACGTTTTCGTCCATTTTTTAACGTTCTCGTCCGTTTTTTAACATTTTCGTCCATTTTTTTAAACGTTTTTGTCCATCTTTTTACGTTTTCGTCCATTTGTTTACATTCTCGTCCATTTTTTTAACGTTTTCGTCTAATTTTTTTACATTTTTGTCAATCTTTTTACGTTTTCGTCTATTTTTTTACGTTCTCGTCCTTTTTTAACGTTTTCGTCCATTTCTTACGTTTTAGTCAATCTTTTTACGTTTTCATCAGTTTTTTTACGTTTTCGCCCCCTTTTTTGTGATTAGGTAAGTATACTAAAAGAAAACTTGACATTTGATAAAAAAAAAATTCTGTTTCGACTTTAAATCGCGATTTTGAACCCTTTATGTTCTGAATCATCAAAAGTGTAAATCACGAAAGTTGTCCGAAATAATGTTTTACATCAAGAGTCGCGAGATTTTAACCTGAAAATGCAAAACAAGGGTTGTTTACTATATGGCTTAAGTTTTGGTAGTAACCTTGTTTTACATTTTCAAGTTAAAATCTCGCGTCTCTTGATGTAAAACATTATTCCGGACAACTTTCGTGTTTTATACTTTTGATGATTCAGAACAGAAAGGGTTCAAAATCATGATTTAAAATCGACACAGAAATTTTTTTTATCAAATGTCAAGCTTTCTTTTAGTATACTTACCTAATCACAAAAAAAACAGGCGAAAACGTAAAAAAATGGACGAAAACGTAAAAAAACAGACGAAAACGTAAAAAGATTGACTAAAACATAAGAAATTGACGAAAACGTTAAAAAAGGACGAGAACGTAAAAAAATAGACGAAAACGTAAAAGATTGACAAAAGCGTAAAAAAAGGGACGAAAACGTTAAAAAAAACGGACGAGAACGTAAAAGAATGGACGAAAACGTAAAAAGATGGACAAAAACGTAAAAAATGGACGAAAACATTAAAAAACGGACGAAAACGTAACAAGATTGACAACGGTGCAAAATATTAACGAAGGGACTAACGATGCAAATAAGTTAACGGATAAACTAACGACCATCCAAATTAGGGACTAAATGTGTGACAAGTTTTCAAAAAAGGTTAATATTAGAACACAACTTTCAAAATTATGGTTAAATATGGTAATTAATTAGTTGGTATATCAATCTGGGACAAATCTGTAAGTTTGTTGGTAATCTGTAGTTTTTACCCTAAAATGATTGATGAACCTCGCTGTTATTAGCCCAGCTTTCGAATGGACGACACAAAACCACACTCAAGGTGAGAAGTGGAGTTATCAATAAGGCCTGCTTTGCTTGCAAAATCAGTTATTCAAAAGAGCTCATACAGAGAATAATGCATTTCTGTACAATGTTTACAAATCTTAAAAGTATTCCTTTAGTAAGGTGCCAATGGTCAAAGATTTGAAATAAGTGGAATTTTAGCTTAAGGTCAAGAATAATGCAAATGTGGTACCAAGTTTATAAATCTTTGAGGCCTGTTTTTCAGTTTTGCAATTTATGGAATTTCATGCATATTGTCTGTCTCCAACTAATGTCAATAACACGTTTGGATAGGAAGGGGAGGTGTTGTATCCTATATTAGGTTCTTCAAAAAGGTTATTCATATGTTCCACTCAACCCATATAAAAGTTTATGTATATCAAAATAAGCCAAGAACAATCTCAATAACAATGAATTTATTGTTACATAAACTCTAATAAACTGAATAGCCATTATACATAGTGTGTCACCATGAACCAAGCAAAAAATATTTAGATGCAAAAAATAGAATTGATTATGTGAATACCTGGATACCCTCATGATTTGCAAGATCGACAGTTGAATATCGGTTAGTGCCAAAATATACGATGTGATTGCTTTTTGTCTTCTATACCAGTTAGTGCCAAAAACTGCATTGAATTATAACAAATCAAGATTCGACCAAAGAATTACATAGTTGACAACAATGAATCAAATAAAGAACTGATATACTAATTACAATAACGTAGCAAGTTGTCATACTTGAAATTTTGTAAAAGCTTATGTATAACAATCCAAGCATTTATAAAAGCTAAAAAAATTGGATTTTTATTTATCAAGTTTAAAGCCTACAGAATACCAATTTGATTTGTTACCTCACCCGATCGACCATCACAAATTTCCGCTTGTAGATGGTCAACAACGGTTAGCTTGTATAGTGCTCGTGCAAAACGGGTGATAAGTGAAGAAAGAGGAGAGTCCGCTTGTCTATTCTTTCATTATTGCAAACCTACCATTCATACTGTTACTCACCTTTGACAAAACGTTAGGCATGAGCTCCTTTAACTTGTACAAACTTAACTCCCATAAGATATTTATAAAACCCAAAAACGAAAAAAACAAATATTAAACAATAAATAGTAACTAAACTGGTGCCCGAGGCATGGTGTTCCCATCCATTTGATATAATTCCTTGCATTTGTGCCACATACCTGCTAATTCCCATACGATTAGTACTTTTACACCATCTCTTATAACTAAAAACCCCATTGCCTTACACATTTATACAACAATTATAGCAAATATAACAAAATGAAGTATAACCTAAAGTAGAATAAACAGATTTTTGTCGCTAATACCTTCCCCTTTGGTAGATAAAACTAATGCATATATGACTGCTCGAGACCAATGAATGTGCCGCAACCGATGAAACCTAATGATAACAGACATAGAATTAGTGATGTTTTTTAAAACATGGTTGTAAATTGTAAATGCATACATATATTTCACAGCAAGAACTAACGAACATAAGAAAAGGTAACGCACCACTTGAGTTAATCTTTTGACTTTCCTTGTGGAGTAGATGGTCCTGAATATATTGTTGACTCTTCTTTGGTCTGAAGCAACAAAAGGGGAGTCACAACTCGCAATATAATCACAACATACAAAAATATTTGATTAAGAAAACCCATAAAAGTAACACATACGTTTCAGAAACAACATTGGTACTTTCAATCTCAACTTCAGCAGCTTTCTCCTACAGATTAAACTGCATCAGCACCAACGAAAGAATATAAAATGGAAATACCATCCACTATTAGGTAGCATGAAACAAACCTCATTATGTACATAATATTTTCGAATGATTTTCCATGTATCTAGTTTGAGATTGAGAGTTTCTTGCTTTCCATCCGGATATAGAACCTGTTTATTTGTATTTACATTAATACCTAGCAGTTGAAGATTAAAAAGAAGAAATCGAAGTGATGACTTACAAACGGTTCCGGAAACAATTACAAAGCAATGAGATAAGCAAGAGAACATCTAGAATGCGCTATCAACATAAACTTCACTCGAAGTGGCAGATTTATATGTTAACAGTAATATCTAAGAATCTAAAGACTTAGACAGTCAACATAAATTTCACTTGAAGTGGCAAATTTAAATATAATGAGCTATATAGTCCTTTTTAAAATGTTAGTTCTACGCGTATTTATTACATCTCATTTAGCATAATAGTTCTTCTCAATTCCATTCTTTCTTTAGATAGGGACAGAAGGGTTGACTTTTGTTACAACACCAATTACATCTATGATTGCGAATGTCAAATATTGAATGTCACACAAGTGCATTTTCATTCAATAAACCACCTAAACATCTATCCAAATATTGCAATAAAAATAAAATGAGATGTAATAACAATGGATATTAATAATAGCTGTCTGTCACCTTTCAAAGACATTTCATCAAACACCTTGCATTCAGTCACCAAAATCCCTTGGGTATCTTTTTTATAAACCTAACCATCTCAGACTGTAGGGAACTATTCTAAAACACCCTCTGGCTCAACAGGATTCCTGGCCTCATAAAACAAAACCACCTAAAATGGCATACATGAATAGCAACATCGATTAAAAAAATCATTCATAAAATATATTATAAAAACAAATTAAAGTGACAACATAAGAACAACACATCCAAATGGTGGTACTATGTGATTCAAATCTAAACCTAAATTGAAATTTGAATGTAAGCAATAATTACTGATTTTAAGGTTTGGACAGCAAAAAACCCACCGACAAAGATCATCTTCTGACGGATATTGAATCTGGATGATTCAAATCGAAATGGTTCTTTATGTATTTTTGAATCGGGGAGTTTGAAACTGATTTTCTTTTAATGATTGTTTGAATTGGTGATTAAGGGAGCGAGTAGAGGAAGATTGAAACATGTTTAATGCGTTTTAATACTTTACAAAAATAAGCCAAAGAGGAAGGATGAAGAACAGTTATCGGTTGGGTGTTTAATTCCTTTCAATAGTTTACAAAAATAGGTCAAATACGAGTTTTATTTTTTGTGTAGAAAAAGTATGCATTGGAGAGTTGTACAAAAGTTATATCTTAGGAAAGACACATCAGCGCATTGAATTTTATTCAGCTTAGATGGGTGGTACAAAAGTGTCATATATTAGAATACATAGATTTACAAGGTTTAAGCTCACTGCAACACTTCATGATTGTTTTCACCAACCAATTTTTGAACTTGAGATCTCACATTTTAGTTATTTTAGTCATAAAGTTTAACTTACGAGTTTGGGAACCTCTTGGTGGTTACACCATTTGTTCTAAATTAACGGTCCAAGTTTTTTTGGGGTTTGTACCAAATGAATTATCTAATACTAAAAACAGATGCACGAATTTGATCAATGACATATTACATTTACTTGAAATTAAGATTTCAGAGTTTAACGAAAACATTGATTAATTAGTTAAAGATAAACTTGTCATTCAACAAAAAGTAACTGAAAAAGTAACAGTAATAATTATGTTTTCTAAAACTGTGTTTTTTATTAGCTAACATTTATTTTAGAACATATATTGGATAATTTTCTAATGATCACAAAACTAGACGGTGTGGGAGAAAAAAGTTGCGGCAAAACTACCATTTGACAAACCCCCCCCTACGTTCCTTTTTTTTTTCTTTTGTCCTTGGCGAAAAAATGGAAAATCTTTTGACGGTGAGAAAGAAAAAAAATGGTTGTGAGCTTTTGTGTTTTGTGTAAGAGAGTAAAAGGATATACGAAGAAGGACTCATGTCCATGGTACTGGGGAAATCGAGCTTCTTTTGGTGTGGCCAAATAGGTATTCACGAGAAAATCAAGCTTTGTGTTCGTTGTGTATGTGTTTCTGGATAATAGGATACGGGGAAGTCGAAGGGAGAAGAAAGAAAGTGTCGCAAACTTTTAGAGAAAAGAAAAAAGAAAATTGATAAATACTTAGAACACCGCCAATTGCACCGTCAAGTGCGTTTTATGTCCACTCGCCATGTACATAATGCAAGTTATTGGTATTTTTTTTTAGAAGTAGAGTGGGTGGTGTATTTGATGGTGTGTTATATGAATGTTATTAGGAATGGTTTTTTTATTTTATTTTTTATATATGAATTATATAGTAAAATATGATGTGGCGGGTGGATAAACCTTTGAAAGAAAAGAAGAGAATAGTTAAAATAGGCAGAAAAGAAGAAGAGATGAATGAAATTAAATTTTTTATATAATGTTCTCGAGTTAGAAGAGAAAAGAAGAAATAACATATGATTTTACAATTATACATTTGATTATATATAAAAGTTATGTTTTATATTAGGTTATTTAAGTAAATTTATTTATCTAAAGCTTCTTAATATAGCTTTTTTTCCAAATCATCCTATTTTTGAGAAGAAAATTTTGGAGAGAAGTTTAGCCAAAATTACTCTTCTCTTCTATTCTCTTCTCTCCTTAAAAACCACTCAGAAACACGAATTTATTTTGTTTTCTTCCCACTTCTTTTATCTTCTTTCAACAATAAAACTCGGAAACGCAGAAAATACAAGCTCAACAACATCGATTAATTAATTGAACTTGAGTTTAAGCTTAAAATTAAAGGCTCAATCCAACTTGATTTTTTTTTAATTATTATTATTATTATTATTATTATTATTATTATTATTATTATTATTATTATTATTTTGAGCTGAGTTCAAGTTTAACGTTGCATCATTCAAGTTTTGGCTTAACACTATGTCTTATTGTGAGTTTAGTTTTACTTCTACATTATCGTTCCTTGAGTTGAAAACAGAAGTTTTCACAAGGATGCCATGTAGACTCCATAGTTGATTAGCTTCTTTTGTTTAGAAAACTAATCGCCATTTAAGAATTAACTTTTGACTTTTATATGAACATAATAACATTCTTCTACCATTTTTCTAAAATATACATATGAGTTAATTACATAGATGGTCACTGTGGTTTGCTTGAAATTTCACTATTAGTCACTGAACTTTTTTTTTTGATGGGCCTAGTCACTGTGGTTTGCTGTTATTACGGGCCTAGTCACTGAACTTTTTTTTTTCGAATGAAATGACCAAACAGCCCTTGTCATCTTATTTTGACTAACGACCGTTAGTGTCTGTTAGTCTTTTAGACTAACGACCGTTAGAGAACAACCGCAAAACTTGGTTTTCTAACGTTTTCGTCCGGTCTTTATACGTTTTCGTCCATTTTTACACGTTTTCGATTTGTCCGTCTAACACACGTTTTCATCCATATTTACACGTTTTCGTCCGTATTTACAACGTTTTCATCCGTCTTTATACGTTTTCAATCCA
>LBNU01018145.1:26585-37133 GCA_014162995.1 Artemisia annua | reverse complement strand
GACGAAAACGTGTAAACACGGATGAAAACGTGTAAATACGGACGAAAACGTGTAAATACGGACGAAAACGTGTAAAAACAGACGAAAACGTGTAAATACGGACGAAAACGTGTAAAAATGGACGAAAACGTGTAAAAACCGGACGAAAACGTTAGAAAACCAAGTTTTCGGTTGTTCTCTAACGGTCGTTAGTCAAAATAAGATGACAAGGGCTGTTTGGTCATTTCATTCGGAAAAAAAAGTTCAGTGACTAGGCCCGTAATAACAGCAAACCACGGTGACTAGGCCCATCAAAAAAAAAGTTCAGTGACTAATAATGAAATTTCAAGCAAACCACAGTGACCATCTATGTAATTAACTCTATACATATTAAAGGAAGTCATTATTTAGAAAGTGTGGATTACGTGAATTTGTAGTTGAATAGAATGGGTGTTATAGGATTGCCCACTTTAAAATAATTTTGATTTGAAGCTAACAGGAGACTATGGACATACTTTAAAGGTTAAAGAATTCATTAATACGACGTTTTTAGGATGATTGTCTGAGCAAAGTTCGTAGATGCTCTTCAACCTTAAGCTTCAGGAGACTCCGCGGCAGCTCCTTCTTCTTGTAGGCTGAAATAAGAGAGAACACTGTTAGCTCGCCCCGGGTTTTTAATCCGAGACCAAGCTCAGGCGTAAGAATGAGTACTTGGTATAAGTGAGTGATAAATGATAAACGGTAAGTAACAAGTAAAGGGGAGTAAGACAAGGCTTATGAGGCGGAGTAAGGATTGAGAGAAGTCTATATTGGAGTGTGTGTGTCAAGGGATCCCTGTTCATGTGTCTGAACAGTTCCTTTTATACTACCTGTGATTAGCTCCATGACAAAACTCTTTGTAGAAGCTAAGTTGTCTTCTAGGTGCAGCACATGAAGCGCTGATAAGCACCAGGCTTGGTCTTCGAAGTCAAAGTTGTCTCCACGTTAGTTAGTGGACCAAGCGTCTGTGCTATTCGTACTACGTATGTCAATTGTCAGTGTACTAGCTCTGATGGCCAGTGTACTAGCTCCGATGCAGGCATTGGTCTCCTGAGCAGACAGCTCTCCTGAGCAGATAGCTCTCCTGAGCAGACAACTCTCCTAAGCAGACAATGCCTCATCGCGAAGTGGTTTTATCTAAGAAACATTTAGAGTTAATTGTGATTGTCTCCTCCGGAGTATCCGGAGGAGGGCATACCTCATCATGCCCCCCCCCCCCAGTCTAGTATCAATGTATTGCTAAAGAGTTGGTACTAGACTTAAAGAAAAGTTTGTCTGGTCGTTCAAATTACTCGTTCGAAAATTGACAGCACTTTCTCGGGAGTGCTCGTATATATTTTTATAGTTATTTCTGCCGCACTAAAGTTGTGCGAAGAAAGAATAAAAATAACAAAGTAAAAATATATAAGAGTTTTGGTGCGCTGATGTTGTACTCGGACTAAATGACAAATGTGTCATGGGCTTGTTAGGCCCGCGTCATCTAAGCCTCATAAGCCTTGTCTTTACCGGGTAGGACAAAAAAAACTGTTTGGTAAAACAAAAAAAATGAGGACTCATTCTTTTTACTTACCATTTATCATTTATCACTCACTTATACCAAGTACTGATTCTCACGCCTGAGCTTGGTCTCGGACTAAAAACCCGAGGCGAGCTAACGGTGTTCTCTTTTATTTCAGCCTACAAGAAGAAGGAGCTGCCGCGGAGTCTCCTGAAGCTTAGGGTTGAAGAGCATCTACGAATATTTGCTCAAACAATGATGTATTATATTCGTTCTTAAGAGTCAGAATTCACCAAGATGGCACATCGCGGTTACGTGTCTTGATAACCTTACTATGTAAACACTTTAGAGATGGTGAAAAAAATGTTTGTAAATAATACAAAATATTTTCGTTAAGGTGAGTGTATCCGAATAAAAACTCGTTTTACCCAAGTTATATAAACATATAAAAAAATTGAATTAATAAATTATCAATATAACTCGTGTATGACTAGTGAACATGGCCATTGGAACCAAATTCAAAAGATTGTCAAAAATGACGCTTAATGTTGAAACTTGAAACATCGTTTGAACGGGTCTAAACATCAAGAGACAACATCTAAACTACATATTATGCATTATAGACCTTCTCCCATTTTTTCTAAGATTTTCAAAAACAGATTTTAAACATAATAAGTACTAAAGTTATGTTTATAATTATTTAATGCACTAATACATTTATACAATACCTATAATTAATATTAGTTTTAAAATACTTCCTCAATCACAAATACAAGTTATAATGCTATGTTTACAATTATTTAATACACTAATAAATATATCAACCCATTTGTTTGTTAAAAGGTTTTGAGTCTGAATCTGATTCACACATCTAAATTTGAATCTATTGTGGAAAATTCTGCATCTGAATTAAATAATATTGTTTCTTTTTAAACGTTTAAATGATTAGAGCACAAAAAAGTAGTTTATATATCATTAAGAGGTAGTAAGATCTTTTTCAAAGTTTTTCAAGGTCTTGTTCGACAAGAGGTTTAAACCTCTTAACGCGTCTAAATGAGGGGGAAAAAGAAATGCCCTTAGTTGTCAAAAGCTCTTGATGGTTCAGATTTATAGGTCATTAAAAGGTATTAAGTGATTTTATTAAGATAACAAACATTTATTAAGATAACAAACACAAACTTAGTCTTAAAATACCTCTCATTCAAAAGTACATGTTATAAAGCTATGTTTACAATTATTTAATGCGCCATTATGCAACACATATAATTAATGTTAGTCTTAAAATACTTTTCAGTCAAAAATACAATTAATATATCACAATGTATAAACCAAACATGCTACTAATGTAGTCATAACTCATAACTCAAGCACTTAAATTCGATTCGAAGAACCAAACATGTCAACATACAAAAATTTTCCTGTGGCTTATAAAGTATGAAAATGTGTAACTTTGGGTACCGTAATTTATATTTTGTTAAGCAACGTCATATATAAATTTACGGATTATATATTTTCACGAACTAATGTATATCACTCTCTATTACACGTTGTGTAATATTGTGACGAAAATTGCAAAGTGACAAACATGGTAAGCATTTTCTAGACGTGTAAATGCAATATGGATCTAGAAATTACCATAGTACAAAGGGTGTGACTTCATGCTAAAATAATGAAATTAAAAACATATTTAAATGCAAAAGTTATAATTCATGATTCATGATTGTTTGTTTGGATTGGTATACGAAATTGTTTAAATGGCACATGTCAATTTCTATCATTCTCATAGGGTTATTGTTAATATATGATTATCTTTTTTTTTTCTTTTTTTTTTCTTTTTTTTTTCTAAAGTACCAAAGAAAATAAAAATAAAATAAAAAAATAAAAAACCTTATATGCTTTGTTTTGATAAACTATGTTTTCTGATCTTTCGGCCAACAGATCTGCGAGGTTTGAACTCACTGATACATAGACTCAAACTAATTAAACTCTCTCTTTTTAGAAGGTTGATATAATCACCTTATGATTGTTTGCACTTACGATAAATTGAATATTATATCTTACACATCTTAGTGTAATAGCTACAAGCCGTTTGCAATTAAAACAAAAGTGGTTTGTTGTTGTTGTTGTTGCTGCTGCTGCTGCTGCTGCTGCAACATAAGGTAAGCTATTACTCATAAGTCATACCCAATCATTTCTAACATATAACATAATTCATCGATTTGAATTAGATGCATCACTTATTATTTAGATGCATTACAATTAGTTGCGAGTGTGATTTTGAAGTAAAAACGATGCAAAGTAGTACTAGCAAGACAATGAACAAGCAAAGGACGAAAAATATACCAGGTTCACCTAACTTAATGAAATATATCTAATATATGTATATGTATATAATTTTGAGGTATAAAATATATTAGGATGCGTCTAAAAAATAGAAATACATCTAATTTAAGTCGACTCATATCGAATATATGATAATATTTATTTCTCGTCATCCTCATTTTATAATTTCTTCTCATTTTGATCATGTTGAACCAATAATAAAACAATTAGATGAAACTAGAAAGCTCCCTCTTATGCGCACACACATTAACCCATTTTATCCATTATCGTGTTCTACGTTGTTGGCAACCATGCTTTAAATCAAAGAGTGTCAAATGAATAACTGTTAGATGATGGGTTAAGGCAAAAGCCTAAAGGCTTACAGGCAATTAGGTTTAGAGTTATGTTTGTTCTAAGTCATGTTCTATTGTAAATAGGCATGAGATCTCATTATGCAAACATCAACACAATTCAGTAATTTATTTATTTGTTATCTTACATGGTATCCGAGCTTTAGGTAAAATCCACCTATAAAATTTGCTATCCTCCGGTCATTGATTACTCGTCAGTGATCCGGAGGGACCCAATTATTTTTGCTTTATTCTTTTTTTTCGTATTTAATACATGACTCCTCTCAAACTAACCAGTCAACCAGGTGTGGTCAACAAGTCAAATCTGAGAGATGAGAGATCAATTTATGATCCGGTGCAAGCATAGTATATTCCCGGGTCGTTATGTCCCAGCGAGATTGAAATTGTGTTTGAGAAACGTTCAAGGGATTCAGTGATTGGGAATAGTAACAAATAATGATTTGGATTTAATTGCACTACTGATTGATTGATATTCAGATAAATAAACAGTATAAACACTTATAAGATTAGAGATATAAATAAACGTAAACCAAATTAAAATCAGATACGACTACGAACAGATAAAAATGTGAGATTTGAACAAATTTACACTAGAGGGGGTGAAAATAAAATTTTTACAAACTTATTATTAAGAAAAATTAATTAAAAAGAAAATTATTATTTTTGATTATTTTATTATTTAATATTAACTATTAATTAAAAACTATTTAATTACTTATTTAAACTAATTTAAATTACTAATAATACTAAAATGACTTAGATAATTATGAAAATTTTTTATAAAACTAATTAACCATTACAGAAATCCAAAAAAATTATAAAAAGTTTATAAAAATTAATATTAAACTATTTTACTAATTATTTACCTAATTACTAATTAAAATAAATTAATTAAGAAAAATAGCAAATGAACAGTAACAATTATGATACTATTTTCTAAAAATACTTTATGATTTATAAAAGCTAAAAAATGTAAAAAAAAGTACCAGAGATTAAAAATGAACAGTAAAGGATTTTATTTTTGATTTTTCAATTAAAACTAATTAAACTAATATTAATTATTATAAATACTAAATGAAAAGAGATAAATCTGAAAATTTTTATATAAATACTATAAGATAACAGGAACTTAACAAAAATATAAATTTGAAAATTGCTTTTTGAAAAAGCTTAAAGAATAAGCCAAATGGCTTAAATAGAAGCTCTCACTTTATTAAAAGTGATGATTTTGTGATTTTCTTTTTACAAAACTATTTTAATACTAAAATTGAGCAACTTTTACAAAAACAAACTTTTTATAACTTGAAAATAAGCTGTGTGCACACTAAAAAGCACAACAGTGAGTTTTTTAAGGTAAAAATGGATTTTTCTTATGCAATAAGCTACCAATAAGCTACAAAGGATTAAATAAGCTATAAACAACTGAGATGCACACTAAATAAGCCAGAACAAATGAAAAAGCACACTGAATAAAGAGAAAAAGCAATATAAGCAGATCCAAAAACACTCAGAAACAAACACCCCTGCAGGTATCTATATGGCCAAATCCAGCTTATCAAATAAGCTTTAAAACCAAAAATAAGCACTGAGCCTTAGAGATGTGCTTATGAGCTTTCTAAAAAGCCCAAACTCACACTGTGGGACCCACTGGTGAGCTTATGAGGAGCTTATGAAAAAACTTGTATACAATGAGGATTCAGTGTACACAGAGAAATGGGACAAAGTAAAAGCTACTAGCAGGCTTATTAAATAAGCTAGGAAACCAAAAATGAGAACTGAACCTAAAAGCTAAGCTGGTAAGCTTCTCAAAAAGCTAAAAAAACTTAAGGTGGGGTGGTGTATGCTTATTCATACACCTTTTATTTACCAAAATTAAGACCAAAACGACCAAAAACTAACCATAAATGCCAAAGATATTGTGTTTTTGTGTTTGTGATTGTGCAGGTACGGATATCTCAAATATGGACATAAATCAAAGAAATCCGACAAAAACGAGTACGAGAATGGAAAAGAGTCAAAAGCCGAAGCCGGGGAAGGAATTAAGCTCAAAAAGTCAAAATCAACCTCGGGAAATCATATTTTATCAAATTTGATCATTGGATAAAGTTTGGAGAAATTACAACTTTGGTCCTTCATCTTTCATCAATTGTCAGAAATGATCCCTTGGAAGATATATTTGAAGAAAAATCAACTCAAGCCCTTCAACTATCAAAGATTGTCATGAAATACCCTTGGATCACACTTTTCATATTTGGCAGCTTTGGTCCTTAACATCTACTAAACCTTATCCTAAATAAATTCTTATTTACTTAACCCATTAACTTATAAACCCAAAAACCCAATTCCCCTTTACCTTACCCCGGCCTGCTAAGAAAACCCGTGGCCCAAACCCTTTTAAACCCGGTCAAACTTTACCCAACCCTCGGTCAATTCACATCAATTACCATTTAAAAACCCCGCCCCCCAATTCTTACCCTTTACCCAGATTTAACTATTCACCCTAGAACCCTAAAACACTATTCACGCAAGTAAATCCAAAATTGACAGAGATTAAGGGCAAATTGGTACAATTGCACGCATTTCTAGAAGGCCTGAGCACATGTCAGGTGAAATATGTTGTCATACCGTGTACACCTTGGCAATCCCAAGGCCAATGATTGGCTCCTCGTACCTGGCACGCAATCCAAGGGCTGTGATTTGATGGGATGTTGTCATAAATGATCTGAAGGCCGTGAAGAGAGATCCAGAAGCATCCCAAGAGGAAACCCTAGCTCCCATGTGGCTATATATACCATCCTTTTCTCACAGATTAGAAAAAAAGTAGAATTTAGTAGTGTTACTCTGTCATTTTTAGTTTTCAATTGTATTTTTCAAGTTTTCAAATAGTGTAATCTAGTTTTAATTAATGAAATACTAGTTTACTTTTCACATAATTCGTTTTTACTATTTGTTTTTGAATTCTTAATCTATTTATTCACTGTAGTTTAAGCATTTTCTTTGTTTCAGTAGCTGATAATCATCAATATTTGTTTATCTAATCCTCTAAATTTCATTTGTGTTTTTATCAAATAAAAAAAAAGAAAAAAAAAGAAAAAAAAACTCTATAAAACCTAAAATATGTTTTCTCTTTTAAAATCAAGCTTCAATAAGCTATAATTAGTACAAGCTCATCTAAGCTCTATATAGCTTTTGTGAGTTTTATTTAGGATAAAACAGTTCATAATCTCTAAATCTCTTAAAGGTCAACAAAAGTCAACTGAAGAAGCTAGATGATGAACTGTGGGTTGAATTGATAGACCAATTGGAGAAAGGGAAGCCATTGGCCTGTCTAAAGATAGGCAAGCTTAGTGAACTCCCTCAATTGGTGCTGAGGGAGAGCAACTTTGTGAGTTCTTTCTAAATTTTCTGTTTCACTCAATTGTTCTAGTTTAGGTCTGCTATAGTTAGTATATTTCTGTTTAATTGGTTGTCATTTGATGTTTATTAGATTGATTTAATAATAATTTAGTTAGTTTAATCATTGTTGCATTAATTAGTTTGAATCTGTGTTGAAATTAGTTTCTGTTTTGATCATATATTGGTTCAGTTGTTGTTTGATGCTTATCTGAGATCCTTTGATGTTATTGAATGATGCTTGATGATGGTTGAGTAGTGGTTTAACTTGGAACATAATCTGTTAAGCTTTACAATCAGTTAACTGGTGTTTGGATCAAGGGATTAGTAGCACTTAGGTGTGGATTGAAGTGGTTTTGTTGGTACTTGTTAGTCACTTAGGATCATTTTAGTATAATTCAAGTTTATAATCAGTAGGTTATTAGGATTAAGTCAAAATTACTTTATAGGATTCATAGTTGCATATCTGTTCAAATTTCAAGTTAGTAATTCATTCACATTAGTGTTAAAGTACTCACACTAGCTTAATTTAGATTAATCTCTGCTTAAAACAACATATTAGCTTAGTTAGGTTGGATCTAAACTCACTAAAGTCAACTGAATCAAGAACATAAAAAGTCAGCATACACTGAGTCAGTGTATGCTGAAGTTGAGCTGAGGTGCATTTTAGGGCTTAATTCAAGCGTGTAATTGGGAGTTTAGCATAGGGCTTTTTGTGTTTTGAGGTACTCAAGCTAGCAAGGAACTCATATCAACCTTAAGTTTCCATTTCCAAGCTCATTTAGACTGCTTATTTGGATCTGCTTGTTTGTCCCATTTCTTGTTCATGCTGAATTTGCAGTTGAGTGAATTTGGTGAAATTTGCTTGTGTTCTTGATTCCAGTGATTCATTTGAGTGTTTATAAGTGTGTTAGTATCTGTTCTCTAGTCTTGAGCTTATTGGTACACATTTGAGCTTAATTGGCTTATATAAGTGCTTATTTGAAACTGTTTGGCCTTCCATTGCATAAATCAGTGTAACTTTTGGTCAAAATTAAGTGTTTTTGAGCTTATTAGAACCCTAAGAGCATTCTGTGAAAGTTTGACTTCATTTGGTTAAAGTGCTTATTTATAAGCACTTTTCCCAAACTGCTTTTTGAGCTAATAAGCACTTAACTGCTTATTTTCCAAAATTTTCTTTTTCCAGTAGGTTTAGAATATTATTTTAGATTTTCCATAAAAATTCCAGATTTATTTGAATAGTTTTACTATTTATTTTCTATTTTCCTAGTTTTTAAATCATTTTTAATTCATAATAAATTCAAAAAGACAAAAATAATTTTTATTTGTATTTTTAAAATTAGTTTTTAGTTTAGTAAGATTTTTCAAAATTAGATTTGTAGATTAAATCTTTAATTTCATAATTAGTTTAAATTTCTTTTATTAAATAAAAATACAAAAATAGATTTTAATTCTTAAATAAAAATAAAAAGACAAAAATAATAATTTTCTTTTTCTAAAAATTTTCTTTTGTTATTCTTAGCTTAGAAAAATTTAAATTTCACCCTTAGGATTAAATTTGCTTAACTTTTACGTTTTTAATTGTTACGCGACGTTTTATTTTACGTTTCTTAATTCATATTTGTGTTTTTAGATTACGTGTGCCTTAATTACGTGCTTTACTTGCTTACGTGTTTATATGTTTACCTTTAGGTAATTCATCATCTTATCACTTTTCACTACACGTTTTACATTCCGAAAATCGACATTTCATTTAAACTTCGCACAGACACGACCCGGGTAATTTCTTATTTGTTGAGAAATTACTTGGATATATACTATACTATTCACGACACATCAAGTTTTTGGCGCCGCTGCCGGGGAAGGTTGAAGTGAATTTTGTTTTCGTTTTTAAATCGTGATTTGAAAAACCTTCCTTTTATTTATTTTCTTATATAAAAAGTAAAAATCACAAAAACGAAACACTTTTCCTAAAGTGTTTACAAAATACGAAAAATATAATAAACATCCTCGCTCTTCCGTTGAAGGAGGGGTGTTGCAAACCAAATAAGCTCGAACGCGAAAAAAGATCGTGAAGTTAAAAGTTATCCGATTACTTTAATTCTACTACCGAATAACCGGGGAATACGGAAGTCGTGGCATTAAATTGCCGACTGAAGAGAGAACCATTCTTCTCTCCCGCCTCGCTGCACGTAGATTAAAGGAAACGATTTCGGTTGACGAATCGATCACAAAAATATTGTGATATAAAAAATAAAATAAAAAAATATATATTGTTTTTAAGTTTTCTTTTATATAAAAACCCAAAAATATTTTGATTTCACGTTTTGTTCATAAAAATTTTAAAAACCAAAAAGATTTTCCTTTTTCAAATTGATTTTTGATTTTCTTTTTAAATTTGTGATTTCTTTGGTGTATGAACACCCGTTCTTCGTCACATAACTTACTTTCACCACTTTCAAATCCCGAGAGGATTATACGTCACACACACCGTGTTAATTTCCCAAACGTTGAGGAAATGAACAATAACGGTCAAAATTTGGGACCCCCGCCGATGGGTGGTGCCCAACAAAACGAGGAACCTCCGATGGGACCTCAACCTCCTCCCGATCTCCGTACAATGGAGGAGTTGTGTCAACCGACTATGTTCGGACGTGGTGGCCCGATTGCCCCTGTCAATATCGAAGCCGCGGATTTTGGACTTAAACATCACATGATTCAACAAGTCCAAAATTTTTGCCAATTTCACGGTTTACCGGGTGATGATGCGAACAAACATCTTGATAAATTCTAAACAATCACCCAAAGTATGAAACAAAACGGTGTCTCCGATGATGCCCTTCGCCTTTATCTCTTCCCATATTCATTGACGCATCACGCTACCGCTTGGTTTGATCGACTTCCGAAGAATTCTATTCATATGTTCAATGAAATGGTTTCGAAATT
>LBNU01018145.1:9712-21101 GCA_014162995.1 Artemisia annua | reverse complement strand
ATAATAATAATAATAATAATAATAATAATAATAATAATAATAATAATAATAATAATAATAATAATAATAATAATAATAATAATAAGTATAATAAAGACCTTGATGTGGACCTCATTTCATTGCAGCGACTCTTGAGAAAAGAACACTAACTACTTAGCGTCTTAATTTAGTATCTTTATCGGACTAATAATTATTAAAACGAGATGCTTATGAAGAAATTCATTTCTCTCACAAAAATAAAATAATGAGATACCAAATAGGAAAATGGGAACAAGAGGTTATCACACAAGTAACTTCCATGGGTAGTGTTGGCATCTAACTTGTAATTAAACAATGATTTCGTTTTTACGCTTAGTTTGGGGACTTGTGAAAAATCGAGGACGATGAATTTTATCCAATCGGTCACTTCTCCATGAGTCGTGTTCTTACTCTATGACTTATGTCCATATTTGAGATATCTCATTATTCGGATTTCTTTGATTTATGTCCATATTTGAGATATCTGTACCGGCACAATCACAATCACAAAAATACAATATCTTTGGCATTTATGGTTAGTTTTTGGTCGTTTTGGTCTTAATTTTGGTAAATAAAAGGTGTATGAATAAGCATACACCAAAATCCTCCAGACTAAGGTATTGCCGTGTCCTCACGCAATGTGATCAATTCACGCTTTTGAGATAAATAATTTCATATCCCTTTTTACTAACTTTGAAAAGTAGCAAAACGTTCAAAAGAGATTACGAAATCATTTATTCCCAAAAACGCCCTGATTTCCATTTTATTCCTTATACTAATCTATACTACTATTTTTATATTTTTCCACTTTTTCATGTGACGGTATGTTGACTTTCATTATTTTGCAATAACGATTAAGGGTCATAGAGTAAGAACACGACTCATGGAGAAGTGACCGATTGGATAAAATTCATCGTCCTCGATTTTTCACAAGTCCCCAAACTAAGCGTAAAAATGAAATCATTGTTTAATTACAAGTTAGATGCCAACACTACCCATGGAAGTTACTTGTGTGATAACCTCTTGTTCCCATTTTCCTATTTGGTATCTCATTATTTTATGGACCAAAACGAGCACGAGAATGGAAAAGAGTCAAAAGCCGAAGCTGGGGAAGGAATTAAGCTCAAAAAGTCAAAATCAACCTCGGGAAATCATATTTTATCAAATTTGATCATTGGATAAAGTTTGGAGAAATTACAAATTTGGTCCTTCATCTTTCATCAATTGTCAGAAATGATCCCTTGTAAGATATATTTGAAGAAAAATCAACTCAAGCCCTTCAACTATCAGAGATTGTCATGAAATACCCTTGGATCACACTTTTCAGATTTGGCAGCTTTGGTCCTTAACATCTACTAAACCTTATCCTAAATAAATTCTTATTTACTTAACCCATTAACTTATAAACCCAAAAACCCAATTCCCCTTTACCTTACCCCGGCCTGCTAGGAAAACCCGTGGCCCAAACCCTTTTAAACCCGGTCAAACTTTATCCAACCCTCGGTCAATTCACATTAATTACCATTTAAAAACCCCGCCCCCCAATTCTTACCCTTTACCCAGATTTAACTATTCACCCTAGAACCCTAAAACACTATTCACGCAAGTAAATCCAAAATTGACAGAGATTAAGGGCAAATTGGTAAAATTGCACGCATTTCTAGAAGGCCTGAGCACATGTCAGGTGAAATATGTTGTCATACCGTGTACACCTTGGCAATCCCAAGGCCAATGATTGGCTCCTCGTACCTGGCACGCAATCCAAGGGCTGTGATTTGATGGGATGTTGTCATAAATGATCTAAAGGCCGTGAAGAGAGATCCAGAAGCATCCCAAGAGGAAACCCTAGCTCCCATGTGGCTATATATACCATCCCTTTCTCACAGATTAGAAAAAAAGTAGAATTTAGTAGTGTTACTCTGTCATTTTTAGTTCTCAATTGTATTTTCAAGTTTCCAAATAGTGTAATCCAGTTTTAATTAATGAAATACTAGTTTACTTTTCACATAATTCGTTTTTACTATTTGTTTTTGAATTCTTAATCTATTTAATCACTGTAGTTTAAGCATTTTCTTTGTTTCAGTAGCTGATAATCATCAATATTAGTTTATCTAATC
The DNA here is from genome assembly GCA_014162995.1 of Artemisia annua. Lineage (NCBI taxonomy): Eukaryota > Viridiplantae > Streptophyta > Magnoliopsida > Asterales > Asteraceae > Artemisia > Artemisia annua. The sequence continues at coordinate 18,966 of LBNU01018145.1, read as the reverse complement.
TTCTAAATTTCATTTGTGTTTTTATCAAATAAAAAAAAAGAAAAAAAACTCTAAAAAACCTAAAATATGTTTTCTCTTTTAAAATCAAGTTTTAATAAGCTTGTTTTATAATTAGTACAAGCTCATCTAAGCTCTATATAGCTTTTGTGAGTTTTATTTAGGATAAAACAGTTCATAATCTCTAAATCTCTTAAAGGTCAACAAAAGTCAACTGAAGAAGCTAGATGATGAAATGTGGGTTGAATTGATAGACCAATTGGAGAAAGGGAAGCCATTGGCCTGTCTAAAGACAGGCAAGCTTAGTGAACTCCCTCAATTGGTGCTGAGGGAGAGCAACTTTATGAGTTCTTTCTAAATTTTCTGTTCCACTCAATTGTTCTAGTTTAGGTCTGCTATAGTTAGTATATTTCTGTTTAATTGGTTGTTATTTGATGTTTATTAGATAGATTTAATAATAATTTAGTTAGTTTAATCATTGTTGCATTAATTAGTTTGAATCTGTGTTGAAATTAGTTTTTGTTTTGACCATATATTATGGATCTGTTATTGTGCTTAGTTCAGTTGTTGTTTGATGCTTATCTGATATCCTTTGATGTTATTGAATGATGCTTGATGATGGTTGAGTAGTGGTTTAACTTGGAACATAATCTGTTAAGCTTTACAATCAGTTAACTGGTGTTTGGATCAAGGGATTAGTAGCACTTAGGTGTGGATTGAAGTGGTTTTGTTGGTACTTGTTAGTCACTTAGGATCATTTTAGTATAATTCAAGTTTATAATCAGTAGGTTATTAGGATTAAGTCAAAATTACTTTATAGGATTCATAGTTGCATATCTGTTCAAATTTCAAGTTAGTAATTCATTCACATTAGTGTTAAAGTACTCATACTAGCTTAATTTAGATTAATCTCTGCTTAAAACAACATATTAGCTTAGTTAGGTTGGATCTAAACTCACTAAAGTCAACTGAATCAAGAACATAAAAAGTCAGCATACACTGAGTCAGTGTATGCTGAAGTTGAGCTGAGGTGCATTTTAGGGCTTAATTCAAGCGTGTAATTGGGAGTTTAGCATAGGGCTTTTTGTGTTTTGAGGTACTCAAGCTAGCAAGGAACTCATATCAACCTTAAGTTTCCATTTCCAAGCTCATTTAGACTGCTTATTTGGATCTGCTTGTTTGTCCCATTTCTTGTTCATGCTGAATTTGCAGTTGAGTGAATTTGGTGAAATTTGCTTGTGTTCTTGATTCCAGTGATTCATTTGAGTGTTTATAAGTGTGTTAGTATCTGTTCTCTAGTCTTGAGCTTATTGGTACACATTTGAGCTTAATTGGCTTATATAAGTGCTTATTTGAAACTGTTTGGCCTTCCATTGCATAAATCAGTGTAACTTTTGGTCAAAATTAAGTTTTTTTGAGCTTATTAGAACCCTAAGAGCATTCTGTGAAAGTTTGACTTCATTTGGTCAAAAGGGCTTATTTATAAGCACTTTTCCCAAACTGCTTTTTGAGCTAATAAGCACTTAACTGCTTATTTTCCAAAATTTTCTTTTTCTAATAGGTTTAGAATATTATTTTAGATTTTCCATAAAAATTCCAGATTTATTTGAATAATTTTACTATTTACTTTCTATTTTCCAAGTTTTTAAATCATTTTTAATTCATAATAAATTCAAAAAGACAAAAATAATTTTTATTTTTATTTTTATTTTTAAAATTAGTTTTTAGTTTAGTAAGATTTTTCAAAATTAGATTTGTAGATTAAATCTTTAATTTTATAATTAGTTTAAATTTCTTTTATTAAATAAAAATACAAAAATAGATTTTAATTCTTAAGTAAAAATAAAAAGACAAAAATAATAATTTTCTTTTTCTAAAAATTTTCTTTTGTTATTCTTAGCTTAGAAAAATTTAAATTTCACCCTTAGGATTAAATTTGCTTAACTTTTACGTTTTTAATTGTTACGCGACGTTTTATTTTACGTTTCTTAATTCATATTTGTGTTTTTAGATTACGTGTGCCTTAATTACGTGCTTTACTTGCTTACGTGTTTATTTGTTTACCTTTAGTTAATTCATCATCTTATCACTTTTCACTACACGTTTTACATTCCGGAAATCGATATTCCATTTAACCTTCGCACGGATACGACCCGGGTAATTTCTTATTTGTTGAGAAATTACTTGGATATATACTATACTATTCACGACACATCATGGGGTCCACTTTTGAACACTGTGGAAGCCTGTGAAGTTGGGTGAAAAAGCTGGTACAGGGGAGGTTTTTGCTTCACAGGTCAGGTTCAAGGCCAAATTTTTGTAAGTAAATGATGTTCAAAATAAGATTTTCTTGTTGATACAGATCCACAAGCTATCAAATATTACAAAACAACAAGAATCACTTATTTCCAATCTCTATTAAGACCTAGAGATCACCAAGAAAAATTGTCCATTTTGACTGATATGAAATCTTTTGACTTTTTGAGATTATGAACAAGTTTGACTTTTGTGAACTTTAATTGAATCCTAATGACTTAACAAGTTGTTTTAAGTTAAAATGAAATTGACTTAAGCTAAATTACCAACTAATGTAGTGATTTGATGAATGCTTGAACCTAAAATCCTAACTGTTAACTAAAAATGTGAGATAAGGGAGGTTTTGACTTTTTTACAAAGGATGACTGGTTATGGTTTTACTGAGTTATTAGGATCTAAGTTAACATGTAAGAACCAACAACTCTCACTGAAACACACTGGATCACAGAGTATCCAGTTGATTCAAACACACCCTTAAGATTTTGATTTTATGAGTTTCAAACAAAATGATTGATTTAGACCATGCAACTGATTTGCAGCAACTTAATATGATCTAAGAAGCTAAAATGAGCACAAAAACACAAGCTAGAACCACAAATACCTAAGATGCTATATAATACTAATTTGACAGTTAAATTAACAATTTTAAGCACAATGCAAACTATTGAACCAATGCACAATATCAAGTACTAATATGACTAAAGAACACCTAATAAGCACAAAGAAACAAGAGAAAACGGATAATAAGCTATGCTACAGTAGAATTAAAAATTAAAGAAAAATAAAAATGAACTCACTTGAGACCCTAGCTAAACAAGGGTTCCCAAATGGGCAGCTAGAAGCTCCTAGCTTATCAGAAATAAGCTAGGTATAAGTCCTTCTGGCCAATCCCTTAAGACCACTTCCAAAGCTTTCCACAGTCAAATGAAGAGGTACCCTGTGATTTGTTTTTATCATATTTTTCTTGCTTTTTATTGTTTTCCTTAATGTTAGATAGCTTAAGTGAGCTTATATCAATACTGAACAACAATTTTAACAACTATAGAGTAGCATGAGATATTTGAATAAAAATTGAAGTGAAACTGAGTAAAGCTTGAAACTTGAAATTGATTATGAAATTAGTTGAGATTACACTTGAAAACACTGATTACAATCTTTAAAAGCTGAAAGTTACACTAGAAATTAGGAAAATAGTTAATTCGACATTACATTAAGTATAATCTACACACCTTCTCTCTGGCTTCCTTCTTCTATTTATACGGTTGATAATTAGGGTTCCCTTGACTCCACTTGAGGTTTCCCAGCAACAATTCTTGACATTGGATGTATCAGAATTTGATCCAAGCCTTTAAAACAATTTTTGGCACCAAAATAACCATACACCCAAACTGCTCGCTCCTGTTATCTTGCAGCAGGCGGGGAGGGGTCGGCTGCATTTATCTGTGGTTTCTTTTGTTAGGTAAACGTGGTGGGGTTCTTGGCGGTGGAAGGTGACTTGGCAAGCTGGAGTGGTTTGCAGGGTGGTTTAGGCTGAGGGAGGTGGTAATGAAGGGAAGGGGAAGGTGGCTTTTGACTATTGCCGGGATATAATGTACGGGGTTGGGAATCTGGGCAGGAGTGGTGTTGGCCAAGTGAAAGGGTTGGGGGCCAAGGTGTAACACCCCGAAAATCGTAACAAAGCAGCGGAAGTCTATTCGGGGTATTACTTCATAGAATCATAGACATAATTATAGAAAACGACTCGAAAGAGACGTTTTGAGAAAATTTGTTATCATTCATCAAATATCAAATCAGAGTAACAACAAGTTCACATGGTTTGTCTTACATAATAAAAATGTCTTAAATTTAAAAATGAATGATAACGTTTTGGGTGATATCCAAAAGGGCCCAAGTCCACTCCGTGCCATTATGCTTCTTAGTTACCTGAGATAAAACATGCTAAAATGTCAACACGAGGTTGAGTGAATTCATAGCGTTTAATTTATAATAGTTTGAACACAAGCCAAGTAGTAATAAATCAATAGCATCGTTAAACTATATTGCACTAAGCCTCATGACACGCAAACTTAACATCGGAAGTAGTAATAATAATAATAATCCACATCAAATGTGAAGTGGTAAATTGCCCTCGTCGTAGGAGTTTGCCATATTCCTAGTTAATTCGAAAGTGGTGCATTTGGCTATCAATCCGGCTAGTACAATACTATCAATCCGGCTAGCTCAAACGGGGACGTCAACCCAATAGATCTATTCACTAAATTCGCGTTCACTCGCAAGTGACTAATGGTTCATGATATGAGGGTCTTTTGGCAAGGGTGGTAACTTAGGCAATATCAATCAGGATAGCATACAGAAAAATACTTGTGTTCAGTTTAGTAGCATGATCTCCCCACGGGATTTAAAAACATAGTAAAAAGTGGGACTATGACTCACCTTAGTAGTAGTAGTCTGAAATGAAATAGGATCAAATAGTAGGTGATAGCTCCGACGCGTGACCAGATTAGTATGGCGTGATATTTAGTTTCACAATTCTAGTTTAAGACTCGATGAAACGTAAATAAGTTTAAGTTTTTAAAACGGTTTTTGTTATAGTTGCTTGTGTGGCAGCATTTAAGTTTAAATAGTTTTGTAAATGTTGGTTAGTATTGGCTTTCGGAAGTGCTTAAGTAAACATGTACAAATAATAAAAAGTGTCAACACGAATGAGCCTTTGGGTCGCCAGTAACCGAAAGATGATGTACGGAAGGGAATCACATATAAACAGTGGACGGAAGAATATCGTTTAAAAGCGTATATCTATATAATCAAATACTAGTTGATGATAAAAGTATGTAAAATTATACTTTAAGTAATGGTTTTATTAAAAGGGTCTATATTAAAAATGCACTATGTAAGTTATGAAGACAGGATCTTTAAAATAAAAGTCCATGATTCGTTTTAATTATATGTGGTGATTAAGTGTCACTATACCATTGTTATTAAAATAAATTTCGCTCAGTTATATCATTACATGCTATATGGATTAATGATTTAAAAACTTAAGTTTTAATTATAGTTATTGTTTATAAAATGTACCTTGTAGGTTTGAAGTATGTCATAAATTTATTGTCGGGAATCAATAAGTCGAGTGAGTCATGAACGAGGCGCGAGATGGGCCGAGTAAAACAAGTAACTGTGACTCGAGTCATATCACAAACCAAGCATACCTTATACTACACCATTTGTTACACTTTAGGTTGTTTTATTACAAAAGGTTTCATATAACTCAGCCAATTTTATTCATGCTAATTTTATTCAATTTCAAACACACACGCACCCTTTCTAGGCCTGTTGGGCTTGACACACTCATAGGCTCAACCAGTTCTTACCCACCCTTAGCAAGCCCAATACAAAACAGATTAATTTTACAAAGAAGTTAAACCCTGCTGTTCGCTGATGTCGAGATACAAATAAGGAAAAAGAAAGAAACATAGTATGGTATACTATTTGCTATCAAGAACGAAATATCGAGGAGTGAACTTGGCCGCACCGAGTCTCGAACCTGAGATTTCTCGGTGTAGTAGTTATTGCAAAAACGAAACCAAGACACCCCAATGAGCATTTCGACAGCTTATATCTATAAGCTCAAAACACCAATTTCCAGGAGCAATGTTAGCCCATAACTAAAAGAATTAAAGATCTAACCATTTAAGTTATCAATAGAATGCTACCTTTTTTTGACAGTGAGGAAAGAAAACTAGACTCTATTCTTTCCTTTGAATATTTCGACCACATAAACAGGAGATCAAACTCGCACCTTTTGACTCATTTGCTAAACAAAACATATCATTTCCTTTTTACAAAAGACCAGCAAGTGTTTACCCAAGTGTTTTTCCTTAAAGCGGACTTGGCAATGATCTTAGACCACATTTTAGATTAGTCTCAACTTGACAAGAAACACGACCGACACCCAAAATAGTTTAACCAAAACGGGGCATGCTTTACTACTACTATGAGTTAACCATTTGGCACGTCAAAAGAATTTAAACGTTTTTAAACATAGTTAACCGTTTATCTTTTTCGACCACTCGACTTACCTTCACAAGGTTTACCCAACAGACTTGCTTTCAACTCTGGACACATTGTATACCGAAACAAACAAACCAACAACAGGACGTCAAGCTACAATCCTTAACGAGTCAAAAGGGCAAGACAACAAAAACTGACCGAAACGCACTTCTACCTATGAGCCTCATTAAGTTCAGTTTTAGACCATATTTGATTAACCATTTATTGACTTGACTAAAACTCCTACCACACAAGGCTTATAACACATTGGTTTTATTCATCAAAACTATTTATTCGATTCATCACATAAAAACAACGAGACAATAACATATCAAAACTAATTAATACCAAAGAAAACAGTTACAGATTCGAACGAACAAGGCAACAAGGAGATTTAGAACCTTACAACAATAAGGAGTCGAATAAGAAGGAGACCAAGAAGACACGAATACAACAGCTCCCAACCCCGATTCAACAAGCGATTCCACACACCTTGATTCTGGATTCGATCCCTCCAAGAACACCGATTGAAACTTCACCTTTTTGAGTTGTAATTTCTCTTTGGTAACTTGGTTGAGTGTGTGAAATCTTGTGAACCGAGTGGGATTATAAGGATATAAACGAGAAGGGTTTGATTCCATTGTCTTTCCTGGTACAACGAGGTGGTTAGCCAAAAAGAGTAATTTCCTTCACGCCCCATTTGTTTTCGCTGAGCCCCATGTATAGCCAAGGCTCCTGGAGCTTGTTGTGACCACGCCTGTGAAGAAAGACAAGATGGGCAGCACTCAAGACGGATCTGCGCTTGGTCTTCCTTGTTGGTATCGAAAAGAGAGAGAGCAGTTTGTGGGTCGTACGTTTGGTGGGGATAAGAGGAGAGAATAGTTTGTGAATCTTATCCCTTTCTTTTTCTTTTTATTGTTTTTGTATATTATTTGTTTTTAAATTGAAATGTGTTACGTTTTGTGTATTTATTTTTTTGTAAGTAAACAAAAGGAAAATTAAATAGAAGTGAGGTGTGAGAATGTTTTAGACTTTGAGGTGTTTGAGGAAAATTTGACGACCCCGTGTTTTATCGAATCCCCGGTATATAATTATTAGAACTAGGCCATACTATCACGGTGTCGGAACACGTGCGGGTTTTAGTGAAAATGGAATGTGAGTTCAACACATTATTGTTTGAAATTATACGTCGTTGTTTTACAATTCTAATGAAAGAAATAATGTAAACATGAGCATGAGTGAAAACTACTGAATATAACACTCATAAATAAATCTTTCGGGTTCACAGGAAATTAATAACTTGGAAAAATCTCGGGTTATTACAATACCTACCCGTTAGACTGGATTCGTCCCGAATCCAAAAATTGTTTTAGTGGTTGAGGTTGGCTTAAAGAGAACTCGTTCCGGAATTCTTAGTCTGCTATAGTTGTCGGAGTGAACAGGTGAGGGTAATTAGCACGAATTTGATCTTCACGCTCCCATGTGTACTCTGGTCCTCGTTTAGAATCCCAGCGAACCTTTACGATGGGAATGCGGCTTTGCTTCAATCGTTTCACGTCACGGTCCATAATCTCTACGGGTTCTTCGGTAAAGTTGAGTTTCTCATCAAGTCGTAGTTCCTTGTAAGGGATGATGAGGGTTTCATCGGACAAACACTTCTTCAAATTGGACACGTGAAAGGTAGGGTGCACTCTGCTGAGCTCTTCGGGTAGTTCAAGCTTGTATGCTACTGGGCCCACTCTTTCTAAGATCTTGAATGGCCCGACATATCTAGGATTTAGCTTTCCGCGTTTTCCGAATCTAATCTTTCCTTTCCAGGGAGATACTTTTAACATGACTCTATCTCCAACTTGGAACTCNATGATGAGGGTTTCGTCGGACAAACACTTCTTCAAATTGGACACGTGAAAAGTAGGGTGCACTCTGCTGAGCTCTTCGGGTAGTTCAAGCTTGTATGCCACTGGGCCCACTCTTTCTAGGATCTTGAATGGCCCGACGTATCTAGGATTTAGCTTTCCGCGTTTTCCGAATCTAATCTTTCCTTTCCAGGGAGATACCTTCAACATGACTCTATCTCCAACTTGGAACTCCATAGGCTTTCGCCTTACATCAGCATAACTCTTCTGCCGGTCACGGGCAGCTTGCAAACGTTCCTTGATCTGTACGATTTTCTCGGTAGTCTCGTGGATCAGTTCAGGTCCTGTGAGTTGTGCATCTCCGACTTCTGCCCAACAAACAGGTGATCGGCACTTTCGACCATAAAGGGCTTCATATGGAGCAGCCTTGATGCTAGCTTGGTAACTGTTGTTGTAAGAAAACTCAGCCAATGGCAAATGCTTATCCCAACCTTTTCCAAAATCGATCACACATGCTCGTAGCATATCTTCTAAGGTTTGGATTGTTCTCTCGCTTTGACCATCGGTCTGTGGGTGATAAGCGGTGCTCATATCTAACCGAGTACCCAAGGCTTTTTGTAACGACCGCCAAAAGTTGGAAGTGAAACGGCTGTCTCGATCTGAGATAATAGATATAGGCACTCCATGCCGTGAGACTATTTCCTTCAGGTATAACCGTGCAAGGGTGTTCATATCGTCTGTTTCTTTGATTGGTAAGAAGTGTGCAGATTTAGTAAGACGATCAACGATGACCCATATGGTGTCAAATCCTCCCGACGTCTTAGGTAACTTTGTGATGAAGTCCATCGTGATTCTCTCCCATTTCCACACCGGGAGTTCGGGTTGTATCAACAAACCTGAGGGTTTTTGGCACTCAGCCTTTACCCTTGAACATGTCAAACATTTTCCGACGTACTCAGCAATGTCGGCTTTCATGTTCGGCCACCAATAGAGTTTCTTGAGGTCCTGGTACATCTTATCGGAACCCGGATGTATGGA
>LBNU01018144.1:181510-238617 GCA_014162995.1 Artemisia annua | reverse complement strand
ATGTACTAAAATGATGAAGACTTTTAATATCTTATGTACTTTCAAACTTTGTAAACTTTTGGGACCTCTTGTAAAACTTAAATAACCTTTTAAGGTGTATGTTTATTAAATATTTCTTGTATGAAACTTGTTTATTATGTTTGTACTATGTGATCGATATATAGCACCCCATGTCCCTTCCGCTGCAATCCTGAAAATGGGGGTGTTATAGATACAACAAGTTAAAAGTTTTTAAACGGTAAACTATTCAACCCCCCTTCTAGTTTTCCACAATTGGTACCAGAGCCTCGTATCTCTTATTTTCAAAACAAATGGTTTTTAAAATGGAGTACGATCCATGTATCAAATTACCATTGAAGCGGAATATAATATGAAAAAAGTTTCGCTAAGTATACTTAGAAATTTTGTTGTTAAATGTTACTTTATATACAAGCTTGAAGGTGTCCTTGAAAAATAAAAGAAAACATTTCTTATAATTTGTGAGAGTCAAATTAGGTGGTTAGAGCTAATATACGTAAAATTCGGTTTTAAAAGGAGTGTTTGGGATAACTAAAAAATTTAGTTGAATAATCACCTCCGTAAATGATTATATGAGTCACATACGAAAAACCTATGTTAAAATAGTTGTATTAAATGTTTACTAATAAATCTAGTAAGTCCTACACATTTTCGCTATGCGAAATACATGTTTTTAGCATTATGTAACATTTTGTTACAGGAGACCCGCGGATCTCGCGGAACCCTCAGAAGGGTTCCTTGCCCTTTGGAGTAAGGTTCCGTGGACTGCACAGTACACAGTTTTTGTCAAACTTCAAAAAATTCATAACAAATTAACCGTAAGTCCGTAGGAGTCGAGCCACTTATCAATTTAAAGGTAATTGAGTCTACTTTCTATTAAAAATAACCTTATGGCCTAAATCTAATCTGAAGTCAGTAGAATGAACCAAATTCTTCAGCATGTTCAAAATAACAAGTTTCGTTTTGACGTAGAAACTCAAACTTTTGAGTTAGGCAATATAAGTTAGCATCCTTTGAACATTGACATTATTTTCTTTGAAACTAAAGAATTTTGTGATAGTCATATATACAAAGGAAACTAATCAAGCTTGGCATACATCGTCATATTTAAACCCAAAGTGACGAAAAGTATATTTCTTTTTATGATATGCTAAATGACTACTTGTTTTAGTTGTATGCATATATGTTATTTGCTTATTGAAAGTTGTGATTGCATTTGTTTATTTGTGATTCATGAGTGTCTATCTTGTCATGGTATTCATTTGCTTGTTTGTCGAATTCATGTTTATACACAATAGTATATTTGCTAGATTGTGTGTACTAAGTTGAAAATTTGTGTTTGTATTGCTTATTGATTTAGATATTCTTCCTTACATATGTTATGTGATTATTTTGCATAATTCACTTAGGAATGAGAATTAAGTAATACTAATTAAATATCTTCGAATATGGTCACGCGTCTAAATGAGTCGCTACATTTTTAAACATGTAGTATTCTTGTAAAACGGTGTTTTGTATACATGCCTCTACAATGATGTTTAATGAATGTGTCGTGCTATACGATAGAAACTTATCTTTGTTTGATCATGTAAACTAACCGTATCATGTTTGGACGATAACCCTTTGTTGTTATCAATTTTCAATGCTTAGCTTAATTTCCATTTATGGTAAGCTCATAATCCTCGGCTTGATCTATATGCTAACATGTGTTAGAATATGTGTTTTTGGTTTTAATCTATCACATCTAATTAGGTGCATATGTTCCAAGTATTATTAGGATACTTGAACGAGTTTCGGGAGTCAATAAATGTCCATTGTTAAGGAGTGTTTGGCACTACTTGAAATTTGAACTATTTGGTAGTTAAACAATGTGTTTCATGGATATATGTACTTCTAGGATCATTTGTTATCTTTGTACATTGTCTTGTACTAACGGATATGCAGGTAGACAACATTTGGGATGTTGTCAAATTTTCAAGTCTATGGATATTTCACTAAGTATAGTGAAATTCGCTAGCCCCCGGTCCAAGTCTAATGGTTAGAGTGTTTCTATATCCAATCTTTGCATTTCCTAATCAGTTCTATATTTAATTTTATGTTTTAGGAGTTTTCGGAAAAATTGGAAATCGTCTCGACCCCCGAAAATCTAGACTGTCTACTTTTTGCCCCCTGGCGGAACTGGCGGAACCAAATATAGGGTTCCGCCAGTGTAATTTCTGGGTACTCCAGAATTTGGCCCAACGAACCAGGCGGAACCAAAAACTGGGTTCCACCTGTGTATTCGTAGGGTTCCGCCAGTCCTGCAGATTTCTTTTTAAATTTTCATTTAAGATCCTTACTCAAGATCACTCACTTTCATCACTAGGATTCTTCTCAATGATGTTCACTCATATTAGGATTAGGACTTATCACTTGCACCTATAGGATAATCATCTATATAATTCTTTCTAAATTTCACAAGAATGATCCAAGATACCTTTCTCTATAAAGGAAGGAATCCAGAAACTTTCTCCTTGCAATTCTCGAACCACTGAGTATTTGTGATCACTACACACACTCACTACATTCTTCCATCATTAACTCATCCCTCATTCGTTAGCTTCACTTATTTGGTGACTTGACAACTTCCTATCAAACCTGGACTCTTTATTTGCAAAGATTACATACAATATCAAAATCATAAGTCCAACTTATGACTATAGATATATTCTTGTATCTACATATGTTACCTCACTTGGTTAACATGAAAATAATGTGTCATCCTTCAAGACGATAAGGATTTACATCAAGTCATAACTTACTCTTAAGTTATAGATGTATTATCGAGTCTTGCTATCCTTCTATGCTATCCAATCTCAACTAAGTAGGATTGACAACTTAAGTATTTCGTTCGAAATATTCAAGTAAACTTGACTTACTACCGTAGTCATTAAAAGTCATATCCGAAAAATCAACACCCAAGTATTTTAACAATGTTTGTTAAAACACTCATCACGACTAGAACACTTATCATAGTACTCTCCCAATCAATAGGAACAAAAACAAATGTCAATAGGTTTTCATCCTCAAACATTTAGCACTTAAGTTCACTTGTTTTTTCACCATCATCTCATCACATTCACCTTGTGATATATCTCAGCCCATAAGCTTCACAAACATGAGATAAACTTCAAGCATCTTCCTCATAACCTTTCATCACTCAAACCTTAAACAACCAATGTGAAATGAGAAACCGAGTTATCCTTTGTCCTATCAATATCGAGTCATCCACCATTTCCATGCCCTCAAAGAAACCAAGAGTCAATATCATCTTCACCAATAACTCTACCTAGTCATCTTCACAAAAAGATTCCACAATGTAACCAAACAAGTGTGTCATCCCCACTACAACCTAACCCATTAAGATTAAACCACCTTTCATGATACATAAACCTATGTTCACCCTTGTGTCGCTCTTTGAAACAAAGGGCAATTGTTATATCCATACACTTATTAACATATTTGTCTATGTCATCAAAAGTCAAGTGAATTTCATTATGAAATGCGTCTTTTCCACTTTCTAGCAAGTAAAGAACACAAAGAAGATATCCAAGCTTCAAGTGTTGTCAAGCAATCACCACCTCATTTCACATATCCACTCTCGGTCGTCAACCATACTTTACCACCTATAGGATTAGAACCTTCACCATCAAATGAGCATGAAGCACACATTCAATTACACTAGGTTTAAGTAGTATCACTTTCACAAGTTATCAAAGTATTAGCAATACTTTTAACTTCTGCATATGTCTCATTAAACCTCAAATCAACATCTGCAAGTTCTAGGATCTAGAGCCTCCTCATCATCTCGTCATTCTTGTTTTCATATGCATGGTGACTTTATTCCACGTGATAACCCTACTTATTGAAAGACACCATATGTGTCTATATCCTTTCAAGCGTTCATCATAACCAAATCTTGCTCATAACCAATTCAAACCATATGCCTATTCTACTCATCTCTATAGCACACACAAGATCTATTGAATTTAGTAATTTCACTTAGATTCCTGTTCCAAAGAGCTTTCTTGAGAACGTTCTTAACATATTCCATTATCACACACAAACACATCTCTTGGTCTTTGATGATCAAATCACTTTCATAACACATACTCAAACTCAACATAAGATTCAACCATAGATTCCAAACACAAAGATTAAAATCTTTTTGCATTACACATACATGTGTCGATTACATGTTATTTGTTTGATATGATTGGACATCTTAACATAACCATGATAACTATTTGATTGATTCATGTGTAAATCTTGGTTATATCTTTATGATGCCTGCATGCTTATATGTTTCGTGTTACTATATATCAACATGATTTGTATGATATTTTCATTCTTTATTTATATGATGTTTTGCATGATTAACATGTTACTTGTTAACTCATGATATGTCATTTTGGTACATGATGCTTTATATGATATTCATATATTTGAAAGCTTGTGTATGTTGTTGTCATTTATTAGATCCATGCTTAGGATGATCTATATAATACTTTCTCCAAAATGTTATCGTTTAAACATGGGTTGCATAAATTTTTCATCTTGTTTCTTTCGTAACTTTGTCACACTATTTTTTCACTTTGTGTGCACTTATTATTTGTAGAAGTACTCTTGGTATGATAAACATTTAGAAGTCGTTTTATCATACAAATTTATCACATAGATTGTTATATGCTTAAGTGTCTAAGCTTAACAACAAAACAATTTCACAATGAAGTGTTTTAAATAATGTCATGCTATTGCTTAGTATGATTATTTGTTGCTATGTGGTAACTTTATGTCTAGTAGTCGAATGCGTTGTTTGTATTAGATAATGTCTTTAGAGTTTTATCTTGTTGACATCTTTTGTCACTAACAAATTTGTTTTAGTGGATTGAGAACTAATCATTTGCCATCTCACTTTGTTCTAGCTTTTATATGCTCATCTCGCATAAGTATAATCCCTTTATTGCTATGTGGATTAGTAATATGTTTTATGGAACCCCTACACTTGCATATAGTTGTATAGCTAATAGGATTGAGTCTTAGAGATTTGAAATTTGTGTTCGGATATCTTTCAATCAACCTCTTTCTAATTCGCATTAGTGCTTCCGCTTTCCAAAATCACCTCGATAACAATACTCTACTCCTTTCCACCTCCTTTGAGAAAACCACGTGCCTCGTCATACGATCATCTCGTATTGATAGAGAAGAGCTACATGACTTTAAGGATAAATTTCTTTGTATGCTAACCAACATCCGCAAAAACATTACCAAGCTCATCGTTTTCATTAACCTACAACCTCCTAAACACTTCATCATCATTCTTTATACAATGCACTAGACAATATGTTGGATGTCCACCTATTGAAGAGGAGAGATATTCATTCACATATTTGTATTTTGTCAAATTGTATTTAAAGAACATCTACTCATGTATCTTACACCCTAAAATTCCAACACATAGGTACACTCCATTTAGTTAAAGTCGGTTCAAAAAAACCACAAGTGCTTCAAGCCTTTGACCTTTTCTCTTTTTAATAGTTCAAGCCTCTTTCACCCCCAATATCTCATCAAGTGAAAAACACATCATGTGTTTGACAAAGTTTTTCACTTCCACAACCAAAAACTAAACCAAATGGAGTCTAGGATTCTTCTCTCAAAACTAGGACTTCAAATATCTCAGGTCCGTAAGTACCTCAGCTTGGATGGGCCCCGCAAGGAAAGATTATCGATCAAAGATGGCTCATGTTTTTAAATGTTTTTATGATGTACTAAAATGTTAAAGACTTTTATTATCATATCTATGTATCTTTCAAACTTGTGAAGTAAACTTTTGGGACTTCATGTAAAATATAATAACCTTTTAAGGTTTATGTTTATTAAATATTTCTTGTATGAAACTTGTTTATTATGTTTGTACTATGTGATCGATATATAGCACCCCATGACCCTTCCGTTCCTAAAATGGGGGTGTTAAACTAAATGTGAGGCATTGGGTATGAATAGTAGTTCCTTTTTTCTTCAATGAAAAACGGATACTTTTGATCCGACCCGGATCTTTCCGTTACATTATTAATAATCTCCCATTTCTTCACTTATTTCATGTCAAACCCAATTTTATTATGTTAAATGAATCTGTATTATATTTGCTTTCGGTGTCAATTTAGGGTTATTCTATTCACTCATTATTATTTAGTTGGTCTAATTCCATTTTGGGTTTTTTAACACCATTTATAGAATTAGGTCCTTTTGGGGCTTTTGTGAAACAGGTCGTGTGTTTGTAGGAAACAACTGGACATTGTCTGAGTTGCGGTCCTTGGGAAAGGGTTGCCCGTCAAACCAACCTTTTGTGACTTAGCTAATGCCTGCATCAAGATTTAACAAGACTTGTTGAGCTATCAAAGAGCTTAGCCTAGGACCATTTAGTCAGGCTCAAGCTCGAGTTTGGCTTAGCTTAACTGATTTGCATCTGTATTTCCACTAAGTTAAGTTGGATCTAATTTTTATCTATAACTCAGGAATGACTCGTTTTAATAAGGAAGAAAAATGGATTCTCTCATGTCGTTAACTTTCTTTCTTGAGGCCTTGAGTGGATCTGTTTGTCTGTGTAGGAACAAGCTTGTTGTTTGTTATGTTATGTACTACGACGCAAAAAAATTAGGAGCTAAGAAACATCATTATCAGTTATGTATGTCTCTTGTGAATGCTATGACTTATAGTTCTGTATTCTGATTAAGTTTTTGTGTCACTTTGGATTTAAATGTTTGTAAAAACGAAGCCAGTTTAAGTGTATGGTCATCAAAAATTGCAACAAGTTACCTAGAAGACATGCTTCTATAGGTGTCAAAATGGTCAAGTTGGAACTGATACAATTTTAATTCGGGTCAAGATGGAATTTTAGAGCTGGTTTAATGGACTAAGTTGACCCATTTAAATTGGCTAGGAAACGCTGACCCGTGCATCTTTTTTGGGTGTCGACGGACCCTTACACTAGGACCTAACCCCTAGCTATGAGCACCTGTCAAGACCTTTTTTGTTTACTATTAATTTTAGTTTTATAGATAAATTGATATACTGTAAAAAAAATATCCTTATGAAACATATAATGCTTTGATTTTTCTTGGATACAGCAATTTAGGAGGTTCTAAACACTTAGTGTACAGTGACTCTGGACTGTTCAACCCGTTTAGCTATATCTTCTTATCATATTAGTTTGACCCATTATCAATAAAGTATAACCCAAATTGACTCGATTTATATAAACAAGTCTGAATTGAACTCTCTACTTTTTTTTAGTTTCATTGAGTTGCACTAGAAATCCTTTATCTGTTTACAGGATATATAGCACAACTATATTTTATAGATTTGATGATAATTTGGTAAATGTATGTCTGAATTAGATTCTAATGTGATATTATTGGACCTCAGGGGCGAGTCGGTTAGTTATGGTTGTCTCCTTTGATTTGCAGACTTTCATTCTGCGTGCTCGAGTGTTGAAGCCGTATAGGCAAGCTCTAAGAGTTGCTAAAAGAGCACCTATGTTATATTTAGTCTTTATTTAGCTTATATCTATGTCTAGGGTATTAAGTGTCCGTTTCGTATTCTTAGTCATGTATGAGTCGGTTGATTGGCTTGTGTCCCAAGCCCAACTCGTGTCTTTGTAATAGCCGACTATGAGTCCATATTGGAGTCGGTTTTACCTTCCCCCTCATCTCTATAAAAGGAGGTGAGGGGGGAGGGGTTTGTACGTATTCTTTCAATAACTAATCAAGGTTCGATTAGGGATACTTACTTGTGCATCTTTCTTTACTTTTCTGTCGATACAAAAGTAGGTTGCAAGTGTGTCATCTTCGAGACAGAAGTAATCTGTTCTAGTTTCCAGGTTTGTTGATCGATATATCAACAAGTGGTATCAGAGACAGGTTCGCGGAGTTTGCTGGTTATCTAGGATCGATCAAGAAGGGTTCCTTGGTGTTCGTTTCTGGAAGGAGCAGAAAGGTTGTTTTCTGTTTGGGCTACCAGGTTGAACGACAACAAGAAGGAGCAGGGTATCGACTTTAAAGGAATCTTGAGTTCTTTGATTGTCCGGGTTTGCGACAAGGTGTAGGAGGCTCAAGGGTTTGTTGGCTTTTCGATTCTTGAAGATCGATTTTTTCTGGTGGTGGTTTTTTTTCTTTGACGTGATAAACTAAGAAGAAGGGAAAAGTGGATCTGGTTTTTGTTATAAAAGAAAAAGTCAACAGGAAGAGTTATTTAGATTATTTTATAAATATTGGTGGAATCCAATACCAGTATTTTAAAACATCAATTTATTATTTTTGTTTTTATTATTTATAAAACAAAAGGTTTAAATAATTTGAAGGGTATTGCACAAGGGACTTTGTTGGTTTGTGATTGTGATGTTTTTCACAAGGTTTAGCAAATTAATAAAGGGAATAAAGAATGACGGGAGTTAAGTTTGAGATCGAGAAATTCGATGAAACTGGTGATTTCGGGTTATTGAGAGTCAAGATGCGTGCTTTATTAATCCAACATGGATGTGAAGCAGCTCTGGAGGTATTACCCGCGAATATGGATGCTACAGCGAAAGCTGAGCTAAACAAGAAAGCTCACAGTGCCATGATTTTGTGTTTAGGTAACAAGGTTCTGAGAGAGGTTACCGGGGAGACGACTGCAGCGGGGTTTGGACCAAGCTTGAGACTTTGTACATGACAAAGTCCTTGGCCAATAAGTTGTACCTAAAGATGAAGTTGTATACATTCTACATGCCGGCTGTATGTATGATTTCCGAGCATATAGATGAGTTCAACAAAATCGTTCTTGAATTAGCAAATATTGAGGTAAAATTCGAGGATGAAGATNCCAATCTTGAGACTTTGTACATGACAAAGTCCTTGGCCAATAAGTTGTACCTAAAGATGAAGTTGTATACATTCTACATGCCGGCTGTATGTATGATTTCCGAGCATATAGATGAGTTCAACAAAATCGTTCTTGAATTAGCAAATATTGAGGTAAAATTCGAGGATGAAGATCTTGCTTTATTATTACTCACTTCTTTACCAGCATCATACGAACACTTTGTGGATACCTTGCTTTATGGACGGGAAGCTTTGACTTTGGAGGATGTGATGGCCACACTGAATTCAAAGGAAATCAAAGAAAGATCTAAGGCGAAGGGGGATGATGGTGAAGGGTTATACGCGAG
The DNA here is from genome assembly GCA_014162995.1 of Artemisia annua. NCBI lineage: Eukaryota > Viridiplantae > Streptophyta > Magnoliopsida > Asterales > Asteraceae > Artemisia > Artemisia annua. The sequence goes on along the minus strand of LBNU01018144.1, from coordinate 229,355 downwards.
AGGAAGAACTGATCGCAGGAATTCGCATCAGTCTAGGGGAAAGTTAAGATCGAAGTCTCGAGGTGGAAGACTCAAGTGCTATATTTGCCAATCTGAGAAGCACTTGCAGAGAAACTATCCAAAGAATAATCGCAAGAAGTTAAATGGTTTCGTCAAGAAAGATGATCAGCCAGGCTCCAATGGTTCGATTTATGACGGTTCTGAGGTGATGATGGTAATGAGTGCAGAGGCTCTACTAGATTGGATCATGGATTCAGGAGGTTCATACCACATGACACCCAGGTTAGATTTATTTTTTGATTTTCTGGAATGCAATGGGGGCAAGGTACTATTGGGTGACAACAGGGAGTGCAAGATCAGAGGTATTGTGTAAAGCCCGAAAATCCATTACCTAAAAATCCGACATAATTTTTGAAACGTTTAATACGAATGTAACTTTAAATTTGAGCTATACGTTATTATTTATGACTACAAATATAAGAATATAACCTTAGTATAAATTAAATTCGACACAACTTATTTTGGCTAAGAATAACACACGTCTACAAGATTGTTGGACCGTTTGGTGTCTATTTGTGAAAATACATCTTATTAGAAAATGGTAACTGTATATTAGATAACCACTCACTTATCACCTCAAATTCTCCTTTATTTTCGAAATCAATCACCATAATTTCGGACTCAATCACCACCCTTAAATCACGACTCAAATATTTGACTTTCCAATTTGATAATTCTCCCTATCTCGTTTTCTTTTAAAAGATATTCCCTCACCATTTACTAAACACTTTGAAAACAAATTCTCAAACATAAGCCACAACAATTGATCCCTTTTAGTTTGTTCTTGATAATCAGTGGCACGACAAGATGGTTTGAAGAAAAGGTTTTGATCGTGGGACTATCTCTTTTGTCCTTGTTCCTTTCGTGTAATCCGACTCTACGTTTGGAGTTCGAGGCGCGGTCCATTAATCTCGTCGCTGGTGCATTGTAGTTCGTGTTAAGGCTGCATTTTTTGGGTCATGTTTGAGTCGCAGTTTTCATCCGTTCAATATCACGGGTTGAGGTTGGTTTGACGTGGGAGTTGAATGCCAATCAGGTTACATCGATTCGTAGTCTTCGCGATCGAGTTAGTGTTCGTGTTCGTGTTCGTTTTCTTGTTTGGCTTAAATCTCATCTCGTTGAATCTTAGTGTTCGCGTTTCCATTCGGTTTCGATATAGCTTCGTTTAGCCTTGAGGTATTACTGATCTATCATCTTATCTCATTAAAACAATATATGCATACGTACATGATCAAATAATATAACTGATTTGCATGGACTTAAAATAAGAATGAAGGAAATGGTTCCATAATACATACATAGATAACAGATTTATAAAGGAATGGTTATATGGTGAATATGTTCGAAAATGTATATAAGAGCCCAATCAAATTCATATTTTTGCTACGTGGTCTTGCTGTCATTCAAACGGGAATCAAAGATTAAGACACGAAATATAATAGAACTATTGTGATCAAATAAGGTCGAGTGCCTGTTTTCTTTTCTTCTCAACCCTTCCTGGGTCAGCCTAAATCGTTATCTATCTTTGTCACGTATAAGACTCTAGCAAGTCCTATGTTAAATTGATACGTTTATTTTGGAACCTTAAACATGAATCATTGTTTTGTTACGTTAATAAAAGATTACACGCCACGTACATGAAAATCTAATTGTTATTGTTTCATTTATAAAAGAGTTTCATGAAGGTATATGCCACATCTAAACAGCCCCTTGTGTCGACTCTAATTTTGACCATATATCGACTCTCGTCCCATACGAAACGCACCCTTAATAACTATCTATCAATCGCATAAAATATTGAAAAACTAGGAACTGTGAATAAGTAATATAAATCGCGAATCGATTTCGGCTACGTTTTTGTAAGAAGTTAATACGAAGAAAAAAAGGGAGATTGCATGCATGGAATCTTAATTAAGTCTAAATGGTGATTTTTATAATAAATTGTCACTTTTAACCCTAAACTTTGGAATTTATCACATTTAACCCTAGATTTTACTAAATACCATATAAAACCCTAAACTACGATATTTGTTATATATTAAACCTTTAAGTCAACCTATTACCATTTGTAAACCCCCAAGGTTGGCTAATTAATGGATACCACTCTAAAGTTACGAATTCGGGAAACTTCCTAAATATTGAAAGTTACTAATTCGGGAAATTTACTAAATATGGGAAGTTACTAATTATGAAAAGTTACTAAAAATTGAAAGAAACCTCAAACGAGTAATCTGATTAAAGTGAGCTTATAAATAATAAGACGATCATTAATTCGTGTAGATTCGCTGAAGAAGGAGTAACTTTCGATCCTTATTTGTTCTGATGTAGTTTCAATTGCGGTTTAAGGTACAGATATTCTATCCTCTTTCAGTAGGAGGTTCTCTATCTCATGACTTCTTGATCCTTGACCTTTGATTTATTTACTTTGATTATGATCCTTTTCCATGATTCGTTTGATTATGATTCTTTGTTTGATGCGGTCCTTGTTTGGATCCTTTGATATGCTTTGTTGACATGATATATGATATGTTTCGTTTGGATATGATGCTTTGATAAGATTCGTTGGATATGCTATGATTATGCTATGATATGGTATTTTGTTTCGTTCTTATGCCCGAGTTTTCTAACTACTCATGGAGGTACCATGGGCGCGTCATTGAGGCACCGATGGCGTGACACTATCTGGGGCGGTGTGATTAGTCCCCGGCGTCCTCCTTCGTTTCGATATGATGTGAGAGCTCTTTTGATGTATGTGTATACCTGTCGTGTGAGCAGGGTGCATATATGATTTTGGTTCAGCGGGGGCGTATGGATGCATCCTAGGATTATGTTTTGTTTTGGAAGACTTTTGTTACGGGATGGCGTACGTGGCCTGTGCCCCATTCACCTTTGGGAGTTTGATCGACTCCATGTGTTTACGAAGGGGTCTCCCCTCTTCGTATTCCTTTGTATGATATGTTATGGATTTGTATGTGTAGGAGATCTATCGAGTACCTCAGTAGGTCGGCTCGTGGCTTTCCTATGATTCGCTTGTCCATTCAAATACCTAGTTTGGACGCTTCTTTGTTGATACATGCTCTTTACCTTTCCCTTATGATTATGCTCATGTGATATATCTTTGATACTTCGTTTCCCTTTGACGTATGATATTCGTTCAGTTATATGTTAATCTCTTATGCATTTGACAGATGACACTCATTTCAGCAGGAAATTATTTTTCTTTTCTTATACTTTTATACGTTTCGATTATCCGTTTGCTTTGTTATATATCTGTTCACTGGGCTTTTTAAGCTCAGCCGCATTTCTTTTCATGCGGCAGGTTTTAGGTTGGAAGCTGGGTTTGGGTGAAGAGTGCGATAGAGAGCTTTAGTAGACTACCCCATGGACTAGAAGCCCATTACATCTGGACTAGTTTCGTACTTGGATTAGTTTAGACTTTGTTTAGTTTGTACTTTTCTTTCTTTTATAGTTTTTATATTCTTTTGTACTTTTAGATTTTTCCCTTGTAACCATTTGTTTTAAGTCTTCCGCTTGCGTTGTATGCTTTGTATGCTTTGATATGTCACCGTACTGTAGCGCTCCGGACCCATGCCGGGTTGGGGTGTTACAATTATGGTATCAGAGCTCAGGCTGCGACTTGTAGTACATAAGTTATGGCCTGTGAAGTTTTGGACCCTTAGGTTTGCACTTTTGGAGCTTTTATAATAACCTTAGAAGGATTTGCTTGAGGTTTCTCTCCTTAGGAACTTTAGTATGACCGGAGAGGATTGGTGATGAGTGCTCAAACACTCATCATTTTTTGTCAATCTGAACTGCAAAAACATTTGAAAACACTCAAAAACGCATCAAAATGCAGAAAATATCTAAGGATCATGTTTTATATGTCTCAATTGCAAAAATGTTTAAAAACAGATGAAAAACGATCAAAGTTTGCATAATTGGCAGTTTCAGTCCCCCAACTTTCAAAGATTGGCAAAACTAGTCCCTGGAATTTAAAAATGTGGAGTTTTATCGTTCAAGGTCCCTGAAATATTTTAAGTTGTCAAAATTGGTCCTTGAATGAATTTTTGGGTGAATGGCAGAAAAGGTCCCTGAACTTTTGGTAAATTACAAAAATGGTCCTTGGCTATTTAAAAGTGGAAAATTCATAAATGGTCCTTGTGTTAATGAAGTTTGGCAACATTGGTCCTTGTGATAAGCTTTGGAAGGTTGGCATTTTCAGTCCCTCATGTTTGGTGAAATTGCATGATTGGTCCTTGTTATATCCCAAACCAAACGGACCCTCCTTTATATCATAAACCCAAAACCAATACAAACCCAACATTCCCAAGCCCAATTCCCTTTTTATTATTACCCAGCCCAAACCCAAAAGTATAACTCCCCCGTTTTTATAACCCCTCGGTCAACCCTCCACCTTTGACCCACCTTCCCTCCAACATCTCCCCACAAAACCAGGGTACCTTTCCCTCCTCCACTTGGCTACCCCCACCTCCATAGCCACCTTATTGTCTCACCTACCTTTCCCCAGCAATAAATGCTTCACCTCAAGTTTCAGTTCAGTATTCAGTTTGTGCCATTTTTACTCAAAATTCTCATTTCCACTTAATGTTGTTATCAGTGATTGTTATGGACTCTTAGGTTAATATAAGCTCCTTGTATAGCTTATAAAAGCTATTAGAAACCTTAAAATCAGTTTAGGATCAAAAACAAAATAAAAATATAGAATTAAATAGGTGAAAAATAAAAAAATCAAGGAAGAAGAAGATTCAAGCTGGAGCACTGTTTATAAAGGATGGCAGTGGGTTAGAGGTTTCGTGGAAAGCCTATAGGTGTGTTGAATGGTTCTTGGTTCTTGGTTTAGCTTGCATTGCTCATTGTAAGCCCTTTTTATAATCTTTTGCATTTAACTGTGTACTTGCTTATCATTGCCATTTTCTGTGTTTAATTAGTGTATTTAAGTGAAGTTATTGTTTAATCTTGCTAGGTTGTTAGTGGAATTACTTGTTACTCATTTTCTAGAAATCTCATAGAAATTAGCATACTTTGGATTACTGGTGCTCTGTTGTTATTATTGTGGTTTATGTGTTTATTCAAGCTTGTTATATCATATTAGACTCCAAGTAATCAGTTTCATGATCTAATTCCATCAGTAGCTTTAAAAACCTTCAAATCAAGTTCTTAAAGGGTTGTTTGGATTTGCTGTGACAGTGGTCATCCAGTTTGTCTTGCTTAATGTTCTGTGTTTTTACATGCCCAATAAGGTTCTAGTAACTCATTTCAATCATTAAAACCAGACCTTGTTTGTCAATAAGTCAAAATCACTTTGATTTCCTTCTCTCTTGTTATGTGTTGAACCATTTGATCCCAAATTCATCATATTGGTTTGAAACTTGGTCACTTAGCATAATTTAACATCTCTTAGGCTTAATACATCATAATCAGTAAGTAGGATTGAATCAAAGTTCATATTAGTCAACCCTTTAGTGCAATTTGAAAGTCAAAAATTTCAGTGAAAAAGTTTTTGAATAAACTTTGGAATTTCATGTGGGGTTTAATTTTAGGAGTTAAGTTTTGTGCTTTTGGATTATTGATATTTTGCTGCTTGTCTTGTTGATAGTATTTTTTATAATTTTTAGATTGCTTGTTAAACTGCTTATTGAGCCCTTGTTATTTAGTACTCTTTAGATAAGTTCCCCTGTGCACAGTTGCATAAGTCACTTTCATAAGCTCATATTATCTTCATTAGTTAACCTTAGCTTGTAATTATTGTTGGTTTCATAAGCCCTTCTGGCCAGTGTGCTATGTGTATGCTTGTTTTTCCCTTTTGTGCTTATTTTGTCTGCTTATTTTGTGCTCAATGTTTTCTCAAAACCACTCACTACACTGAGTCATCAGTGTAGTGAGTCCTTTTCATAAGCTCATAAAAAGCTCACCTTTGAACCTTAGCCTGTAATTTGTGTTTTTAGAAAGCTTATATACCAGTCTCATTGGTCCAAGGTTCATTTTGTAATTTGCAGCTTATTTGATAAGCCAAGTAGCACTTTGCATTTTGTCCCATCTCATTATGTACACTGACCCATCAGTGTAAACAAGCCAGATTCATAAGCTCTTTTTGAGCTTCTCAGTGGGTCCCAGAGTGAACTTTTTGGTTCTTTGAAAAGCCCTTAAGCTCAGCTCCTTGGTTCCAGTATCCTTTTGCCTTCTAGCTTATTGGATAAGCTTGAAATCAAGCTTGCAAGTTAGTTGCAGGCCTGATTGGGTCTGAGTGTTTTTAGGATTTGCTTATTAGCTTATTCAAGCTTATCAGTGCATTCCTTTGCTTGCTTTAGCCCATTTCCAGTTCACATAAGTTGTTTTCAGCTTACTTTCTAGCTTGTGTGCCTTGGTTAGCTTATTTGAGCTTATACTCCTCATTTGAGCTTAAAAATCTCATCTGTTAAGCTTATAAGTCCACACACTGCTTATTTTTAAGTTCCATAAGTGTTGTTTTCACAAAAGTTCCCTCATTTCAGCAGTTAAATAGTTTTATAAAAGAAAAATCACAAAAACATCAATTTTAAAATAGTGATAGCTTCTATTTAAGCCATTTGGCTTATTTTTCCACTTTTTCAAAAAGCACTTTCCATTTTTATATTTTTCTTAAGTTCCTGTAGCCTTGTAGTATTTATAGAAAAAGTTTTAGATTTATTACTGTTCATTTAGTATTTATAGTAATTTAAATTAGTTTAAAATAATTATTAAATAGTAATTAATTAATATTAAATACATAAATAGTCTAATAAATATATTTTCAGTTCTAAAATTAGTTTTATGTTATTTTAGATTTTTCTAAATCAAATATTCATTTATTTAGGTTAATCTCTTATTTAATTATAATTTAGTGTAATTTAGATAATTAATAATTAGTTTTTAATTAATAATAATTAATTTAATAGTCTAATATTTAATTTTCTTTTTCCAATAATTTTCTTTTCTCATTAGGTTTGTAAAAATATAAATTTCATACCCTAGGGATTAATACTGCTCTTCTTTCACTTTTATTTTTGTACGTAGACGTTTATTTAAACGTAAACGTACATTTTTAGGTCTTAAAACGTTTCTAGGATATTTGGTTTTACGTGTTTGTTGATAATAATCATTTGAATCATTTTCTTTATATTTCCTTAGTTTTAAATCACTATTATCCCATTCCCAGTCAAAATCACCCGATCACAGATCCGTTTTTGTACAATTGCACACCTCGTTGGGATTAAACGACCCAGGAATATTCTATACTCCTTGGCTTAGTATTGGCTCAATTGTTTGACTTTAGTTGACCAAATCCTTGGTCAGTTTTAGTTGACTGTTCAGAGCCAATCAATTGGGTAGATTATAAGATTAGACGTTGGTTAGTCATCTTGCTTTCGCATCACTCTGATTTTACCACTGCTTTTAGTAAGCCTTACGAGATCATTCTTTCCGGAGATTTAGAAGATGTATGCGACATAAGTTTAGTATGCTTTGAGACTTCGTAGTAATGCCTTATAGGTTTCATTTCCTGGAGTTATCATTTCCTTTTGAACTTCGATTCATGATTCATTTATCATTCGTTAGATGCCTTATCGTTCGTTTAGAAAATTCACGTGTTTATGATTCCGACATGTTCGACGCATTCTGTGTTTCCTCTAGCTCTTGATAAGTGTATTAAGATTCCTTTTCATTGTTAACTTTGACTTTACCTATTCCATCTTTATGATAATCTTGTAACCTTCCATCACGAATATCTGATTTGTTTGATACTTTCTGGAGATACTTGGAGAGGAGTTCGTTTCGTTAATCTGTTTCTTTTGGGAATGTATTGATATTATTCTGGATGTGGATTCGTTGACTGAGCATCGAGATGCTAATAACCGTCATATTCGATTTGTCATCTTTGGAAAATGAAAATTCTGCACCATGGTTCCTAACCTAATAATCATTTATGATCACTTTTGTTTTGAAAACTCGTGCGTTAATCCCTCGCGGTTGTGAAGCCTACTTCATTTGGTGAGACTCGCCTCGAGAGTTATTCAGATTGCTTGGAATGTTCGTTGTGTATTCCTTGATGTGTTTCTGTTTTATTCGTGGAGAACAATGATGATACCATGAGTTGAGAATTGATTTCTGGAAGCTGAATCGTGTCATGTTCTGTGTGAAGAACGAGATATTCTTAGAAATTTCTTTTCGTATTCGTTGTGATCTCTATGAACGTCGTAATGCTAATTGTATTGGCTACCACTATGACTATTCCTATGAAATTGATAAATCTTGCCTTTCATGAATACTTGGACAAATTGTCATAGTATGACATATTATTGTGTTCAGAGACGAAAGAGAAACACGAGAATCATCTTCGTTTTCGGTGTTGAATTTCTACGATGGAAGGAAGCAGTTGAAGTGAAGCACACAGATTTATCAACTCTATTCATCTTAGTTGTACTAATATGTATGGAGGCTTGAAGCTGGAGCTGGACGGGATGGTATGAAGATGGTGGTGATTACATCGAATATTTCTACGCACAGAAAGAGAGACAACACAAGTAGAGTTGCAGTGGAGCATCGACTAGGACGACTTGCTTGGAAAATTGGCAGAGATTTCCTTAGGCAGGAGATTATTCAAGCTACAGACCGAGAATTGCATTTTTGGTTCACGCCTTCAGAAGAGGTGCAGAAGAGTTTGACGTATTGACATTTGAAGAAGTTTGGTTCGCAACACATTAGATCTTGGATTCGTCCTTATCCATATATACTTCTATCTCTTCGGTTATGCCTTTGATACGTTTTGATACTCTGATTGTGATTTGGAACGTCTATGTGAATATGTTATCCCATCTCCCTATGAGACTGTTGATACATTTAATGATTCGATTTGTGCTCCTTCGACCTTTGGCAAATTCCTTTGTTCGTTCAGTATTCGGTAGGAGTTGGTGAAGATTTATCATTTAGTACTATCTCTATGTTTGCCTCGTAAGATTATGTGTTTCGTGTATCTCCTTGTGAGATTCCAACTATCATCTGTCATCTGTCATCTGTCATCTGCTACGCATTTGTTTCGCATTCGTTGGATCAAATTTGTTACGATTTGTGTTCTGTGGAGAGCCTGGGGCTATCCTTGTTGTCGGGATCGAGTCATGAGAAATTTTCTATTTATGAAGACTCTGTTGGAAGGACCTCCCCGAGCGTGAGGGTAATTGTGACATTCTTTGGTAATTTGCTATGTCTCTGTCTAACTTTTGCGACTTCAATTTTCGAGGATGAAAATTTTCTTTTTAGAGGGGAAGAATTGTAAAGCCCGAAAATCCATTACCTAAAAATCCGACATAATTTTTGAAACGTTTAATACGAATGTAACTTTAAATTTGAGCTATACGTTATTATTTATGACTACAAATATAAGAATATAACCTTAGTATAAATTAAATTCGACACAACTTATGTCACACCTCGCCAAGGCGGAAACACGAGGGTGTAACTTCATGGATATCATCACAACACATGGTGTCTAAATAGAGAAGTACTACAAAGCATATAAGTAGAGCAAAGTACAAACACGAAATGTTGTAACAATACCCCAAAATAAATCAACCAAAACAAAATCCAAAGGTATCTTCAATAGAAATGAAAGTACCAAAAGAAAAACATAAGTCTCATCGCAAACAATACCAAATATTATCAAGTTCAAACATAACATAAAGTCTTCATAACGCAACTAAGTCTCGCCTAATTGCATCTCTCACTCTTTGCCTTAGAATGCTCACCTGAAAATGATGCTTAAAACGCCAACATAATGTTGGTGAGATTCATAGGTTTACAACACACAATACACTCTCAAGGCAACCAGTTCACTGTGATTATAAAACATAGCTGAACAAATAATATTAAGTTATCATACAAGCTACAAGTATCCATTAACCAATCTTCACACAACAAGGCAACCATCGCACAACAAGGCAACCATACACAACAAAGCAACCATCAGGACGGAACGTGTCCCCCGATCTAACACATCATCAATTGGTCACATGCGCGAGCAATAGGATAAACATCCTCCCAATACGAAATCACACAACATCAATTAGGTCACTAACCTAATCGGAAATCACATATCACACAGCATCAATTAGGTCGCTAACCTAATTGGAAATCACATATCACACTTTCATGTACCACATAGCATTAATACGATAACATTATAAGTTCAAGATCTTTAAACGCACATAATCACAGTAACTCAAAACATTTAAGACAAGCATCATTCCCATCCCAAGTTTAAAACAAAGTAAAAATATGGGACTATGAACTCACCTTAACTCTGCAGCTTCCAACAAATCACAATCACAATCTAAACAACACACAAATAAATACACATTACATATGGCCAAGCTAAAAGCTATAACCCATGTAATATTCATATGATGGATGTCTAAGGTTCATATGATCCACCATGGATCTCCTAGACTCCATACTAAACACTAACAACCAATAACACTCACTAAATCCCTTGCACTCATAAACTCAGAAAACGCAGAATTTTAGGGTACTTTCACCCACATAAAATAATAACCAAACAAGCTTAAAAACTCACACCAAAATTTCCCCATGGTCTCTCATAAGCATACAAGCTAATCCCAGAAGCCCATGGTCTAATAACATCACAAGTACTCACAAGAAAATCACACTTGTCAACTATCCAAATTCGGATCTGAACGCACACCAAAAGTTTTTGATTTTATAAAAATACTTAAACAACTTTTTATCGCGAATCCTTTTCGTGCGAGTCTAACATGACCTGAAACTTAACTTTTCCAAAAGGGCTAACCCTAATAACACTTTTCACCCACTAAACAACATCAAACTTTTACCCAATTTCTGTCCCGGTTTAACAGCTTTGACACCTTATCTCGTAAAAATCAAAAGACCAACTTCCCGACCTCGAAATCAATCATTTTCGGACTTTTTGAAAAGCTCTTTCATTGAACTACAATTTAGAGTTAAAATTCGTGATCTAACTCATTACAATCTATTAAATAACTTCGTATATTTACAGCCCTAACTTTCTGTCCAAACCCTAACTCGCAAACTAACATGTTTTACACTCTAATCGCTTCACCAAACCTCATACCATTATCAATTAATGACTCTAATATGTTTTATATCATAAAATCACAGAAACTTATAAACCCTAATTCCATCATAATTTATATTACACGAATTACATCATTAAAACATCAATTGATTGAAAACTAGTGTCGAAAATATACCTTACACTTGATTTTTGGCTTCAAGAGCAAAACCCTAATTTTTTTTCTCTTCCTTCTCTCCTTGTGGTCGACTAAATTGTAGAAAAATAGACTTTGGAGTCTTAATTTTGTATTTATAATTATTGGTGGATAATTACCTAACTTAGAATTACAATTGGGTTACAATTGGGTCTCTTCCCCCTCCCTTTTCTCCTTGGCCGGTCGACCCACACACCCACACACTCAATTTTTTATTTTTTTTATCAAATTTATTTATTACACTTAAAACCCCATAACTTTCATATTTTATGTACTCCCGTAATGAAACCTAACTTCTTTCGCGATAAACCTTTAAATTTACGACTAACCGGAAAATAATCATTTTCAAAAATAAAGTTTCCAAAAATAGATTTTCACTCTCTTTATAAACACAACTCATAAAAATAATCTCCTCGTAACTTACTCATGCTCAAACACTTGAACGAAGTGTCGTTACACAAAACCGCAAAACACCAAAACTACATAATTCATTTCCACACCACAAAGGTACTCAAAATGAATTTATCAAACTCACACTACTCAAATCATTTCATTTACCTCACACGCAAAGGGATTTAGTATCATACTCCTACCAATCATAACTATGCCATACATATCTCACACATATACCACATAAAATACCTATCCCACACCAAACAAAGTTAAACAACTAGAGACTATTAGTCAAACTAACCTGCAAAAATCACGGTTGTCACATCATCCCCCACTTAGGAAAATCATGTCCCGAGATTTTAACAGTTCGTCTCATCAATCTTCTCAGCAAATAACTTCGGATACTAGATCTCATTTGGTCCTCACGTTCCCAAGTAAACTCAGGTCCACACTTGGAATTCCATCTCACTTTCACCAATGCAATCTTACTACGCTTCATACTCTTGACCTCTCTATCCATAATTTCAACAGGTTCCTCAACAAAATGAAGAGTCCTATTAACCTTAATCTCATTCAATGGCACATGCAGACTAGCATCCGCCAAACATTTCTTCAAATTCGATACGTGAAACGTATCATGAACTCCACTTAGTTCCTCAGGCAATCTCAACCGATAAGCCACCGGTCCAATCCTCTCCGTAATCTCAAACGGCCCTACATACCTCGGTGCTAACTTACCCTTCTTACCAAATCGTACAACACCCTTCCATGGCGCCACTTTTAGCATCACAAAATCGCCCACATTAAACTCTAAAGGCTTACGACGATTATCCGCATAGCTCTTTTGACGATCTCTCGCAGCCTTAAGCCTTTCCTTAATTCAAAACACCATATACGTAGTCTCTTGCACCAATTCAGGACCTATCAGTTGGCTCGTCCCAACTTCTGCCCATAGAACCGGCGATCTACACTTCCTTCCATACAACATTTCAAACGGTGCACATCTAATGCTAGTATGATAACTGTTATTATAGGAAAACTCGGCCAAAGGCAAATGAGTATCCCAGCTTCCTCCAAAATCAATAGCACACGCCCGAAGTAAATCATCTAAAGTCTGTATCGTTCGCTCACTTTGTCCATCGGTCTGTGGATGATAAGCAGTACTCATATCCAACCGCGTATCTAAAGCTTTTTGCAACGATTGCCAAAATCGCGAAGTAAACCTACTATCACGATCCGAAATAATCGACACAGGTACACCATGCTTCGCCACAATCTCATTAATATAAATCCGTGACAACTTCTCCATCTTATAATCCTCACGAATGGCTAGAAAATGTGCAGACTTTGTCAGTCTATCCACAATTACCCATATCGTGTCATGCTCATTACTTGTTCGAGGCAACTTAGTAATGAAATCCATTGTTATATTATCCAACTTCCACTCAGGAATAGGCGGCTGCTGTAACAATCCTGACGGTTTCTGATGTTCAGCCTTATCTTTCAAACAAGTTAAACATTGGCTAACATACTCAGCTATCTCCCTCTTCATTCCCGGACACCAATAAGCATCTCTAAGATCATAATACATCTTATCAGATCCTGGATGAATCGAATATCTCGTCTTATGAGCCTCATCCATGATCAACTTCCTCACATCCCCCACTAGCGGAACCCATATACGATCCAAGAAATATAATCCACCATCCTCCTTTCTTTCCATCTGTTGATCTAACCCACGCAACATCTCAGCTACAGCATTCTCATATTTGAGAGCTTCCGCTTGTGCTGCCAATATCTTTCCTTTAACACTCGACTGCAATGTCATGCTCATAGCTCGCACACGCTTAGGTTTAATTATCTCCTTCCTACTCAACGCATCAGCCACCACATTCGCTTTCCCTAGATGGTAGCAAATGTCGCAGTCATAATCACTTAACAACTCCATCCATCTCCTTTGGCGCATATTCAGCTCCTTCTGAGTAAAAATATGCTGAAGACTCTTATGATCGGTGTAAACCGTACTCTTCGTACCGTACAGGTAATGACTCCAATTCTTGAGAGCAAACACCACCGCACCAAGCTCTAAATCATGAGTAGTATAATTCTTCTCATGGATCTTGAGTTGTCGGGATGAATAAGCTATCACTTTCCCTCTTTGCATCCACACACACCCAAAACCTTGATTTGACGCATCACAGTATACCACAAAATCATCTGTCCCGTCAGGTAACGTCAGGATAGGTGCATTACACAAACTATCCTTTAATGTCTGAAAAGCCACTTCTTGCTCATCTCCCCAAACATACTTCTTATTCTTTTGAGTCAACGTAGTGAGAGGCTTAGCAATCCTTGAAAAGTTCGCTATAAATCTCCTGTAGTATCCTGCTAGTCCTAAGAAAGAGCGTATCTCAGAAGGCGTCGTAGGAGCCTTCCAATTTTTGACCGCTTCAATCTTGCTAGGATCCACATGTATCCCATCACTATTCACAACATGACCAAGAAAATGTACCTCCTACAACCAAAACTTACATTTCAAAAACTTGGCATATAGCTTCTCATTCTCCAACAATCCGAGTACCAACCTAAGATGCTCTCCATGCTCCTCCTTTGACTTAGAATAAATTAGACTATCGTCAATGAACACAATCATAAATTTGTCCAAATAGGGTCTACACACGCGATTCATCAGATCCATGAATACCGCGGGTGCATTAGTTAACCCAAATGGCATAACCGTGAACTCGAAGTACCCATAACGAGTCCTAAAAGCTGTCTTTGGAATATCTTCTTCATATACCCTCAACTGATGATAACCAGAACGCAGATCTATCTTGGAAAAGAATCAAGAACCTTGTAACTGGTAAAACAAATCGTCAATTCCAGGAAGAGGATACCTATTCTTCATCGTTAACTTATTCAACTCACGATAATCGATGCACACCCGAAATGAGCCATCCTTCTTCTTAACGACGACACAGGTACACCATGCTTCGCCACAATCTCATTAATATAAATCCTTGCCAACTACTCCATCTTATAATCCTCACGAATGGCTAGAAAATGTGCAGACTTTGTCAGTCTATCCACAATTACCCATATCGTGTCATGCCCATTACTTGTTCGAGGTAACTTAGTAATGAAATCCATCGTTATATTATCCCACTTCCATTCAGAAATAGGCGGCTGCTGTAACAATCCTGAAGGTTTCTGATGTTCAGCCTTAACTTTCAAACAAGTTAAACATTGGCTAACATACTCAGCTATCTCCCTCTTCATTCCCGGCCACCAGTAAGCATCTCTAAGATCATAATACATCTTATCAGATCCTGGATGAATCGAATATCTCGTCTTATAAGCCTCATCCATGATCAACTTCCTCACATCCCCCACTAGAGGAACCCATATACGATCCAAGAAATATAATCCACCATCCTCCTTTCTTTCCATCTGTTGATCTAACCCACACAACATCTCAGCTACATCATTCTCATCTTTGAGAGCTTCCGCTTGTGCTGCCAGTATCTTTCCTTTAACACCCGACTGCAATGTCATGCTCATAGCTCGCACACGCTTAGGTTTAATTCTCTCCTTCCTACTCAACGCATCAGCCACCACACTCGCTTTCCCTGGATGGTAGCGAATGTCGCAGTCATAATCACTTAACAACTCCATCCATCTCCTTTGGCGCATATTCAGCTCCTTTTGAGTAAAAATATGCTGAAGACTCTTATGATCGGTGTAAACCGTACTCTTCGTACCGTACAGGTAATGTCTCCAATTCTTGAGAGCAAACACCACCGCACCAAGCTCTAAATCATGAGTAGTATAATTCTTCTCATGGATCTTGAGTTGTCAGGATACATAAGCTATCACTTTCCCTCTTTGCATCAACACACACCCAAAACCTTGATTTGACGCATCACAGTATACCACAAAATCATCTGGCCCGTCAGGTAACGTCAGGATAGGTGCATTACACAAACTATCCTTTAATGTCTGAAAAGCCACTTCTTGCTCATCTCCCCAAACATACTTCTTATTCTTTTGAGTCAACATAGTGAGAGGCTTAGCAATCCTTGAAAAGTTCGCTATAAATCTCCTGTAGTATCCCGCTAGTCCTAAGAAAGAGCGTATCTCAGAAGGCGTCGTAGGAGCCTTCCAATTTTTGCCCGCTTCAATCTTGCTAGGATCCACATGTATCCCATCACTATTTACTACATGACCAAGAAAATGTATCTCCTGCAACCAAAACTCACATTTCGAAAACTTGGCATATAGCCTCTCCTTCTCTAACAATCCGAGTACCAACCTAAGATGCTCTCCATGCTCCTCCTTTGACTTAGAATAAATTAGGATATCATCAATGAACACAATCACAAATTTGTCCAAATAGGGTCTACACACGCGATTCATCAAATCCATGAATACCGCGGGTGCATTAGTTAACCCAAATGGCATAACCGTGAACTCGAAGTGCCCATAACGAGTCCTAAAAGCTGTCTTTGGAATATCTTCTTCATATACCCTCAACTGATGATAACCAGAACGCAGATCTATCTTGGAAAAGAATCGAGAACCTTGCAACTGGTCAAGCAAATCGTCAATTCTAGGAAGAGGATACCTATTCTTCACCGTTAACTTATTCAACTCACGATAATTGATGCACATCCGAAACGAACCATCCTTCTTCTTAACGAACAACACAGGCGCTCCCCACGGAGAATGACTAGGCCGAATGAACCCCTTATCTTGAAGCTCTTTCAACTGAGCAGCCAACTCCTGCATCTCTGTAGGTGCCAATCGATAGGGTGCCTTTGCCACAGGCGTCGCTCCTGGGATCAACTCAATACGAAACTCCACCTGTCGTATCGGCGGTAATCCGGACAAATCCTCAGGGAAAACGCCCAAAAACTCGCACACTATAGGAATATCCCCCACTTTGAGTTCTTTCGACTTCGCACTCATGAGAGACTCCAATTTCTTCTCCACACGTTCTCCTTGTACCCGTAACACACTACCATCTTCTAATGGAATTCGAACCACCTTTTTGTGGCATATTACCTCAGCCTTATGCCTAGCTAACCAATTCATCCCGATCACCACATCAAAACTACCATGTCCTAAGGGTATTAGGTCAATCTTAAACGAAACACCCTCTAACACGATAACACACTCACGAATAACTTTATCAACTTCTATTTCTCTACCGCTAGCTATTTCAATCACAATACTAGGCCTAAGTTCACTAAATTCAACACCCAGTATTTTAGCAAACTCAATGGTAGCAAAACAATAATCCGCACCCGTATCAAATAAAGTAGTAGCATAATGACCATTGAGAGAAAATGTACCAGTAACGACGTTCGGATCTTGGCGCGCCTCATTTGCATTCATGGTGAATGCCTTTCCCTTAGCTGCATTCCTATTATATCCTTGTCCTTGACCTCCTTCAATTGCCAGCTGATTCCCCGGCTGTCCAGGCGTCCTATTAAGTTTGGGACACCAGTTGCGGAGATGCTCAGTACTACCACACTCATAACACGCCCTGCGATTAAACCCTGGTCCTACTGAGTTAATTGGAGTTGCTTGAGTAATCGCCGCTCGGCAAGACCTAGCAATGTGCCCCGGTTTGCCACACCTGAAGCACACACGACATGCAACATTCTCAGGATGATTACCATTACACTTAGCACACTTAGGGGCATTACCAGCATATCCCCTTCTATCACCATTTCCAACCATAGCCGTAGAAGCTGTTCCCAAATAACCTGATGCTTGTACAGGAGTCGTTGCAACGAACCCCTTCCCATTTCTCATTCTCTTATTGTCACCACCAGAACCAACCGGCTTACTAGTCTCAGCCTCTTCTTTCTTTTTCTCGCTTGTCTTCGCGAGTGTCCCACTCCTAACCGCTTCATCGGTTAACGCCCCAGCTTTATGAATAGCACTAAGGAGCATTGTCGGCTCCGTAGCCCTAACCATAGCACGAATCTGTGGAACCAACCCACGGACATACCTATCAATACGCTTCGATTCAGGAGTTACCAAATGAGGAACCATCCTAGCCAACTCATGAAACTTGTCAGTGTACCCCGCATGATTAGCTCCAACCATAGTATGATTCCACAATTCCTCTTCCAACTTCTCCATTTCATTGCTTAGGCAGAACTCCTCCACCATTAAGGCCTTGAAGTCTTCCCAAGTCATTCCCATCGAATGGAACAATCATCTCAAGTAGACAAGAGCAAGTTAAATCCTACCACACGTAAGCATGTCATCATCATTAAATGCAGTATTAGTTATAAGTCCACATGTGTCGTAATACATGTATAATTATGTTGGCCACCCATAATTATAAATGTATCCCTCCACATGTGTACTTACTTCCAATACCACACCTAACAATAATAACACCTCACAATCAACAATCANCATCATTAAATGCAGTATTAGTTATAAGTCCACATGTGTCGTAATACATGTATAATTATGTTGGCCACCCATAATTATAAATGTATCCCTCCACATGTGTACTTACTTCCAATACCACACCTAACAATAATAACACCTCACAATCAACAATCACACATAAACACACATCACATAACACATCTCAATAGATCACATAACACACAAAAGAATATCCAAACTTGCTCAAGCCTTATTATTAAAACGGGGAAAACTTCCCAAAGTACAACGGAATCCGTATTCCAACAAAACAAATCCAACATCTAAAGTTAACAAAAGGAAAGAAACATGCAAAACTAAATGATGACGGTACTCATGGCTCGAGCTCTTCTTCTCTCTCTCACAACGTGTTGCTAGCCGTGGATTCCAAGTCCGAATCCACCTCATCCTCCTCGCTAATCCACCCATTCCTATTCCCCGGAAACTGTGGTTGAGGTTGACTAGCAAAACCCTCCATACGCCTCCTATACTCTTCGTCTATACCGTCCGCAAATGCATACAAATTACGAGGCTTTAGCACAACTCCATCTTCTAAAAAGTCAGGACATTAACCCGGGTACTTAACCACACGCCCATCCTTATGGGTTACTTTCGTCTCATACAACTTATGTTTGGTGCTACCTATTTCAACCAACGTCAACCTCTCCTTAATGACACAAGGATACATCTTTGTAGGAACCAACATCCTTCTATTCGTACGCTTCACTGATCCCATCCTTTTGACTCCCGTAGGGATCACCAAAGTCCAACGAAACTTTCCATGAACCGGGGGTGCCATTCTAAAATGACATACACAAGAAAAACTAAGCATCAAGAAATAACGGACGTCCAAAACTCAAGTAAACAACTCATATAAAAATAGGAAAATAAACATGTAAAATACTTATACTTACACATAGTTCCTAAATGCAACTATATGAAGGACCCCTAAGTTATAGTCTAGGTTAAACCACCTAATTCTCTATAACCTTGGCTCTGAATACCAATCTGTCACACCTCGCCAAGGCGGAAACACGAGGGTGTAACTTCATGGATATCATCACAACACATGGTGTCTAAATAGAGAAGTACTACAATGCACATAAGTAGAGCAAAGTACAAACACGAAGTGTTGTAACAATACCCCAAAATAAATCAAGCAAAACAAAATCCAAAGGTATCTTCAATAGAAATGAAAGTACCAAAAGAAAAACATAAGTCTCATCGCAAACAATACCAAATATTATCAAGTTCAAACATAACATAAAGTCTTCATATTGCAACTAAGTCTCGCCTAATTGCATCCCTCACTCTTTGCCTTAGAATGCACACCTGAAAATGATGCTCAAAATGCCAACATAATGTTGGTGAGATTCATAGGTTTACAACACACAATACACTCTCAAGGCAACCAGTTCACTGTGATTATAAAACATAGCTGAACAAATAATATTAAGTTATCATACAAGCTACAAGTATCCATTAACCAATCTTCACACAACAAGGCAACCATCGCACAACAAGGCAACCATACACAACAAAGCAACCATCAGGACGGAACGTGTCCCCCGATCCAACACATCATCAATTGGGTCGCATGCGCGAGCAATAGGATAAACATCCTCCTAATTGGAAATCACACAACATCAATTAGGTCACTAACCTAATCGGAAATCACATATCACACAGCATCAATTAGGTCGCTAACCTAATCGGAAATCACATATCACACTTTCATGTACCACATAGCATTAATACGATAACATTATAAGTTCAAGCTCTTTAAACGCACATAATCACAGTAACTCAAAACATTTAAGACAAGCATCATTCCCATCCCAAGTTTAAAACAAAGTAAAAATATGGGACTATGAACTCACCTTAACTCTGCAGCTTCCAACAATTCACAATCACAATCTAAACAACACACAAACAGATACACATTACATACGGCCAAGCTAAAAGCTATAACCCATGTAATATTCATATGATGGATGTCTAAGGTTCATATGATCCACCATGGATCTCCTAGACTCCATACTAAACACTAACAACCAATAACACTCACTAAATCCCTTGCACTCATAAACTCAGAAAACGCAGAATTTTAGGGTACTTTCACCCACATAAAATAATAACCAAAAAAGCTTAAAAACTCACACCAAAATTTCCCCATGGTCTCTCATAAGCATACAAGCTAATCCCAGAAGCCCATGGTCTAATAACATAACAAGTACTCACAAGAAAATCACACTTGTCAACTATCCAAATTCGGATCTGAACGCACACCAAAAGTTTTTGATTTTATAAAAATACCTAAACAACTTTTCATCGCGAATCCTTTTCGTGGGAGTCTAACATGACCTTAAAATTAACTTTTCCAAAAGAGCTAACCCTAATAACACTTTTTCACCCACTAAACAACATCAAACTTTTACCCAATTTCTGTCCCGGTTTAACAGCTTTGACACCTTATCTCGTAAAAATAAAAAGACCAACTTCCCGACCTCGAAATCAATCGTTTTTGGACTTTTTGAAAAGCTCTTTCATTGATCTACAATTTAGAGTTAAAATTCGTCATATATATTATTACCATCTATTAAATAATTTCGTATCTTTACAGCCCTAACTTTCTGTCCAAACCCTAACTCGCAAACTAACATGTTTTACGCTCTAATCGCTTCACCAAACCTCATACCATTATCAATTAATGACTCTAATATGTTTTGTATCATAAAATCACATAAACTTATTAACCCTAATTCCATCATAATTTATATTACACGAATTACATCATTAAAACATCAATTGATTGAAAACTAGTGTCGAAAATATACCTTACACTTGATTTTTGGCTTCAAGAGCAAAACCCTAATTTTTTTTCTCTTCCTCCTCTCCTTGTGGTCGACTAAATTTCAAAAAAATAGACTTGGGAGTCTTAATTTTATATTTATAATTATTGGTGGATAATTACCTAACTTAGAATTACAATTGGGTCTCTTCCCCCTCCCTTTTCTCCTTGGCCGGTCGACCCACACACCCACACACTCAATTTTTTATTTTTTTTATCAAATTTATTTATTACACTTAAAACCCCATAACTTTCATATTTTATGTACTCCCGTAACGAAACCTAACGTCTTTCGCGATAAACCTTTAAATTTACGACTAACCGGAAAATAATCATTTTCAAAAATAAAGTTTCCAAAAATAGATTTTCACTCTCTTTATAAACACAACTCATAAAAATAATCTCCTCGTAACTTACTCACGCTCAAACACTTGAACGAAGTCTCGTTACACAAAACCGCAAAACACCAAAACTACATAATTTATTTCCACACCACAAAGGTACTCAAAATGAATTTATCAAACTCACACTACTCAAATCATTTCATTTACCTCACACGCAAAGGGATTTAGTATCATACTCCTACCAATCATAACTATACCATACATATCTCACACATATACCACATAAAATACCTATCCCACACCAAACAAAGTTAAACAACTAGAGACTATTAGTCAAACTAACCTGCAAAAATCACGGTTGTCACAACTTATATCAGCAAAAAAGAGATTTTCTATGCTGGTTTTCATGATGACACTAGACTGGCTGATGTTATTGATGATGAAAGGTGGAAATGGCCTATGCAATGGTTAGTCAAATTTCCTAAATTCAACAATGTTCCAATTCCTATGCTTAATGACAACCCTGATAAGCCTGTGTGGGTGAGCAAGAATGGTAACATAATGAAGTTTGCCATTAGTAGAGTTTGAATGATATGAGGGAAGAGATTGATAAAGTTAATTGGAAGAACCTTGTATGGCATTCTCACTGTGTGCCTAAACATACCTTCATCTTATGGCTAGCTGTCAAACAAAAACTGTGCACCCAAGATAAACTTCAAAGGTGGTATCCTAATAAAACATATGAATGCAGCTTATGTGGTAAGGTAGCAGACTCACATAATCACTTGTTTTTCAACTGTGAGTTTGCTATGAAGATATGGAACTTGATATGCAAGATGGCTAAGATCCAAGCAATTGATAGCACTTGGGATGGAATTGTGGAAAAATTGAGTATTGAAACAAAAAGTGGGGGTGTTTGGGAGATGATAAAGAAGATATGTTTAGCTGCCACTGTTTACTACATTTGGCATGAAAGAAATAGCAGATTGTTTACTGGGCAAAAAAGAAGTGCAGAAGAAATGTTTAAGGTAATATGTGATGAAATCAAGGCTAAAATGGTTTCAATAAAAGTTAAGCAAACTGTTAATGTCCTCATTGCAGAAAATTTATGGAATATCAAGTTTGATAGAAAGATGTAGAAGTTGTGCGACAGAGGATGATAAGGGGTGTTTGGCATAGATTGAAACTTGTGAATTCTGGAACTGGATGGCAGAGGAATGCATGAAATTGATTGGCATATGGACAAGAGCTATGATTCTTAGACATTCTGCTCTTATTATTCTTATCAGGCCATTACAATGGGTAGTTACCTCGTACCTTGAGTCCTAATTGGTGTGACTGTACCTATTATAGTCACTTTGTTGGTTCAAACTGGCCTTGGGAGGAGTTTGGACAATAAAGATTGGCTAGATAGGAGGTCTAACTCAATATGGATGTACCATAATGAAGGGACTCCCATTGTGAAGGGTAAATGGCTGGGGGGACAGTGCATGTTGGGTGGAATAGAGAGGAATGAAAGATGGACCTTCTTGGTCCACCCAATGCACTGTCAAGGAGGTAAAGGATGGTCATCATGGAGGGTGTGTGTTCCCATACAGCTGAAGCCTTCCTTATGAGAGGGAAATGTAGGTTGTATTGGCAGAGCCCCCCCATGGATGGGAAATGGGTGCCTAGTGATGCCTCTCCTCAAAACTGTCAAGTATACTGTGGTTGCAGGTTGAGTAGCTTGATAGTTTGAGGTAGGGGAAATGTAGCTAGATGGTTTGTGCAACATTAGTGAGATATTTCTGAAGTAAATGAGAGGATGAAGTAACTC
This sequence comes from Artemisia annua, assembly GCA_014162995.1. Taxonomy (NCBI): domain Eukaryota; kingdom Viridiplantae; phylum Streptophyta; class Magnoliopsida; order Asterales; family Asteraceae; genus Artemisia; species Artemisia annua. The sequence goes on along the minus strand of LBNU01018144.1, from coordinate 206,144 downwards.
TAATGCTAGTACTGGATAACTAGTATAGTATATGGCAGAGTCTAGTCTGTCAGATATGAGTAGTAGTAATAAATCTGTTACAGTTAGAATTGATAGATTGTCTTGTATCAGATTTGTGGGTTTGTCACAAATATTTCTCAATTCTTATGTTTGTACAAAGTTTGGAGTATTAATAATATATCTCACAGTTGCACCAAAAAAAGAATAACACACGTCTACAAGATTGTTGGACCGTTTGGTGTCTATTTGTGAAAATACATCTTATTAGAAAATGGTAACTGTATATTAGATAGCCACTCACTTATCACCTCAAATTCTCCTTTATTTTCGAAATCAATCACCATAATTTCAGACTCAATCACCACCCTAAAATCACGACTCAAATATTTGACTTTCCAATTTGATAATTCTCCCTATCTCGTTTTCTTTTAAAAGATATTCCCTCACCATTTACTAAACACTTTGAAAACAAATTCTCAAACATAAGCCACAACAATTGATCCCTTTTAATTTGTTCTTGATAATCAGTGGCACGAAAAGATGGTTTGAAGAAAAGGTTTTGATCGTGGGACTATCTCTTTTGTCCTTGTTCCTTTCATGTAATCCGACTCTACGTTTGGAGTTCGAGTCGCGGTCCGTTAATCTCGTCGCTGGTGCATTGTAGTTCGTGTTAAGGCTGCATTTTTTGGGTCATGTTTGAGTCGCATTTTTCATTCGTTCAATATCAGGGGTTGAGGTTGGTTTAACGTGGGCCATGAATGCCAATCAGGTTACATTGATTCGTAGTCTTCGCGATCGAGTTAGTGTTCGTGTTCGTTTTCTTGTTCGGTTTAAATCTCATCTCGTTGAATCTTAGTGTTCGCGTTTCCATTCGGTTTCGATATAGTTTCGTTTAGCTTTGAGGTAATTACTGATCTATCATCTTATCTCATTAAAACAATATATGCATACGTACATGATCAAATAATATAACTGATTTGCATGGACTTAAAATAAGAATGAAGGAAATGGTTCCATAATACATACATAGATAACAGATTTATAAAGGAATGGTTATATGGTGAATATGTTCGAAAATGTATATAAGAGCCCAATCAAATTCATATTTTTGCTACGTGGTCTTGCTGTCATTCAAACGGGAATCAAAGATTAAGACATGAAATATAATAGAACTATTGTGATCAAATAAGGTCGAGTGCCTGTTTTCTTTTCTTCTCAACCCTTCCTGGATCAGCCTAAATCGTTATCTATCTTTTTCATGTATAAGACTCTAGCAAGTCCTATGTTAAATTGATACGTTTATTTTGGAACCTTAAACATGAATGTTTTGTTACGTTAATAAAAGATTACACGCCACATACATGAAAATCTAATTGTTATTGTTTCATTTATAAAAGAGTTTCATGAAGGTATATTCCACATCTAAACAGCCCCTTGTGTCGACTCTAATTTTGACCATATATCGACCCTCGTCCCATACGAAACGCACCCTTAATAACTATCTATCAATCGCATAAAATATTGAAAAACTAGGAACTGTGAATAAGTAATATAAATCGCGAATCGATTTCGGCTACGTTTTTGTAAGAAGTTAATACGAAGAAAAAAAAGGGAGATTGCATGCATGGAATCTTAATTAAGTCTAAATGGTGATTTTTAAAATAAATTGTCACTTTTAACCCTAAACTTTGGAATTTATCACATTTAACCCTAGATTTTACTAAATACCATATAAAACCCTAAACTACGATATTTGTTATATATTAAATCTTTAAGTCAACCTATTACCATTTGTAAACCCCCAAGTTTGGCTAATTAATGGATACCATTCTAAAGTTATGAATTTGGGAAACTTACTAAATATTGAAAGTTACTAATTCGGGAAATTTACTAAATATGGGAAGTTACTAATTATGAAAAGTTACTAAAAATAGAAAGAAACCTCAAATGAGTAATCTGATTAAAGTGAGCTTATAAATAATAAGACGATCATTAATTCGTGTAGATTCGCTGAAGAAGGAGTAACTTTCGATCCTTATGTGTTCTGATGTGGTTTCAATTGCGGTTTAAGGTACATATATTCTACCCTATCTCATTAAGGGTTTCGATCTCATGACTTTTCGATCCTTTGACTTTCATTCGTTTGCTATGATATGATTCAGTTGATAAAAGCCTTTGCTATAATCCCTTTTGATATGATTCATNGATTATGTTTTGTTTTGGAAGACTTTTGTTGCGTGATGGCGTACGTGGCCTGTGCCGCATTCACCTTTGGGAGTTTGATCGACTCCATGTGTTTACGAAGGGGTCTCCCCTCTTCGTATTCCTTTGTATGATATGTTATGGATTTGTATGTGTAGGAGATCTATCGAGTACCTCGGTAGGTCGGCTCGTGGCTTTCCTATGATTCGTTTGTCCATTCAAGTACCTTGTTTGGACGCTTCTTTGTTGATACATGCTCATTACCTTTCCCTTATGATTATGCTCATATGATATATCTTTGATACTACGTTTCCCTTTGACGTATGATATTCGTTCAGTTATATGTTAATCTCTTATGCATTTGACAGATGACACTCATTTCAGCAGGAACTTATTTTTCTTTTCTTATACTTTTATACATTTCGATTATCCGTTTGCTTTGTTATATATCTGTTCACTGGGCTTTTTAAGCTCAGCCGCATTTCTTTTCGTGCGGCAGGTTTTAGGTTGGAAGCTGGGTTTGGGTGAAGAGTGCGATAGAGAGCTTTAGTAGACTACCCCATGGACTAGAAGCCCATTACATCTGGACTAGTTTCGGACTTGGATTAGTTTAGACTTTGATTAGTTTTTACTTTCCTTTCTTTTATAGTTTTTATATTCTTTTGTACTTTTAGATTTTTCCCTTGTAACCATTTGTTTTAAGTCTTCCGCTTGCGTTGTATGCTTTGTATGCTTTGATATGTCACCATACTGTAGCGCTCCGGACCCATGCCAGGTTGGGGTGTTACATATTGGCAAGGTGAGGGTACAACTGAAAGATGGGTCAAGTTTTGTGTTACACAATGTCAGGTATATTCCTGAATTGAAAAGAAACTTGATATCGCTGGGAACTCTTGAAAAAGAGGGATATACCATAAAAATGCAGTCAGGCAAAATCAAGGTGATTAATGGTTCCAGGGTTATTTTATCTGGAACCCGAAGGGATAATTTCGTATACTCTTTGGATGGCCATGCAGTGGCGGGTGAGCTTAACGCTAGTGTCGAAGAAAAAGACAGTCTTGCGCAGGTTTGACACAAAAGACTAGGACATATCAGTGAGGCGGGACTTCAGGTGCTAGAAAAGCAGGAGCTGTTTGGCAAGAAAAGTCTAGGTAAGCTTGATTTTTGTGAGAATTGTGTTCTGGGAAAGTCACATCGAGTCAGTTTCGGTGTAGGAAGGCACACTACTCAGGGAGTGATAGACTATGTTCATTCAGACTTATGGGGTCCGTCTCAGGTGGAATCATTGGGAGGTAAGAGGTATTTCTTATCTATTGTCGATGATTATTCCAGGAGGGTATGGGTTTATATTCTCAGGTTCAAACACGAAGCATTTGGAAAGTTCAAAGAGTGGAAGCAGTTAGTAGAGAATCAGACTGGGAGGACGGTTAAGAAGCTAAGGACAGATAATGGTCTTGAGTTCTGTAACCGGGAGTTTGAGCAGCTATGCACTGAGAGTGGGATTGCTAGACATTTGACAGTTGCCGGGACGCCGCAGCAGAATGGATTAGCAGAACGGATGAATAGAACTCTCATGGATAAGGTACGCTGTTTATTAATTCAGTCTGGATTGCCCAAGACCTTCTGGGCGGAAGCGACATGTACGGCCGCATATCTTATAAATAGGTCACCATCGACAGCGATTGAGAAAAAGACACCTATGGAGATGTGGTCGGGACATCCAAGTGATTATGGGATGTTGAGGATTTTCGGCTGTGTCGCATATTCACACGTTAAACAAGGTAAGCTCGAGCCGAGAGCGGTAAAAAGCGTTCTTTTGGGGTATCCTGAAGGTGTGAAGGGGTACAGGCTATATAGGCTTGATAATGAATCACCTAAGATAGTTACTAGCATGAACGTGGTCTTCAATGAAAGTGTCATGTACAAAGACACGTTGAAGGATTTTGGTACAGGTACTGATAAGTCTGTTGAGGAATTACATGTTGAGGTGGAACTGCAAAGGTTAAATAATCTTACGCTTGAGGAAGATCAGATAGATGATTAGGAAGATGGCAATGCTGAAGATTCAGGGGATCAGGATCATGATCAAACACCGGATCTCACAGATTATCAGTTGGTTCGGGATAGAGAGCCAAGGACAAGAAGGAAACCTTTGAGGTTTCGGGATGAAAGTAATATGGCTGCTTACGCGTTTGCTGCAGCAGAGGAAGAAGATACTCATGAACCATTGACATACCAGGAGGCAGTTGCTTGTGAAGACAGTTCTAAGTGGAAAGCTGCTATGGATGAAGAGATGGATTTTCTAAAGAAGAATAAGACCTATGAGTTAGTAGATCATCCAGTTGGGCAAAAGCTGGTGAGCTGCAAATGGCTGTTCAAGATAAAGGAAGGGATTAAAGGTGTTCAAAAGCCTAGGTACAAGGCAAGGTTGGTGGCTCGTGGATTCATATAGAGGGCAGGTATTGACTATAATGAAGTATTTTCTCCGGTAGTTCGACACACATCTATCCGGGTTATACTTGCATTAACTGCGTATAGAGATTATGAGCTGGAGCAGCTTGATGTAAAGACGGCATTTTTACATGGAAATCTTGAAGAAGTAATCTACATGAGGCAGCCACCGGGATATGAACAAGGTAACAAGGTATGTTTGTTAAAGAAATCCCTTTATGGTTTGAAGCAGTCACCTAGGCAATGGTATAGGAGGTTTGATGATTACATGCTGAGCAACGGGTTCAAGCGTAGCAGTTACGACAGTTGCGTATATTACAGGAGTTATGCACCAGGTGAGTATGTCTATCAAGTCTTTGCTTAATAAGGAGTTTGACATGAAAGAGCTCAGGGAAGCAAAGAAGATTCTTGGTATGGAGATCATCAGGGATCGGAGTCGCAAGATTCAGAGTGTAACACCCCAACCCGACAAGGGTAAAAGTATTACAAATGGTGTCATATCAGAAGCATACATAAACATAAACAAACGGAAGTCTTAACATAAATAACCAAAGTAGAGTAAGTCAACATGACTCAAAATTACATAAGTTCCCAAAAGAAAATAACCAATAGAATAACATAAATAAACTGAGTCTTAAAATAGTATCAAATATCCAAAGCTAAGATCTCTAAGGTAAGTCCACTCTGCACTCAATCCCATAAGCAAACCCCAGCTCCTAGCTTAGATACCTGCCGCGGAAGAAAAGAAATGCGGCTGAGCTTTACAAGCTCAGTGAACAGATATAACAACAAAGTAATATGAAACAGAAACGAATACAGAATATGGTGTAACAGAAATAACTGAAATATAATCAAAGTAACTGAAACAGAAATAAAGGTAAAGGTAAAGGATAGTCATCTACCACGAGCCCAGAAACATATATCATAACATAATCATAATCACACATAAGGCTACATATGTAGGGGAGACCTACCAGAGTTGTGAAGGACGTGCATGCACGCAGCATCAATCAACAGATAACAGATAACAGATAACAGATAACAGATACTGATCTAGGATGCATCCATACGCCCCCACAGAAATAATATTGGCCATAATAAACAGATAATTGAGCTCATAACAGATAACAGATAAGGGGACATGGCAGAACATCACTCTACTGCCCTAGAGTCATGTCAGAGGTGCATCACTGACACGGACATGGAACCCCATGCCTAGTGAAATAAATTTGGCTCGGGTGTCAAACTAGAATAGGTCAAATAGAATGTCATAAAATGATACAGATCTTAGGTCATAATCATCAAATCAGAAATACATATCAAAGGGTCATANTAATTGAGCTCATAACAGATAACAGATAAGGGGACATGGCAGAACATCACTCTACTGCCCTAGAGTCATGTCAGAGGTGCATCACTGACACGGACATGGAACCCCATGCCTAGTGAAATAAATTTGGCTCGGGTGTCAAACTAGAATAGGTCAAATAGAATGTCATAAAATGATACAGATCTTAGGTCATAATCATCAAATCAGAAATACATATCAAAGGGTCATATCATAAAGTCCAAAATCAGAAGATCAAATCAGAAGGTTCAAATAAACAAAGGTTCATACAGAAAAAGGTTCAGAAACAAAAAGGGTTTCATAGCAATGGCATAAGGAACCCTAAACAGAATGAAAGGTAGCAAAAGAAAAGAGATCATGAGAAACCTTTACTGAAAAGGTCAGAATATCTGTACCTTATTCAAACAAGCAAAACAGTAAACAGAATGATCAACAAGAGAGTCACTCCCGCTTCACAGAACCTATACGAATCAAATACCAAGTATTACTTTTAAATCCATAAGAACTAGGTTACTCATTTTATTATACTTTCCATTTTAAGTAACTTCCATTTTTAGCAAATTTACTTATTTAGTAAGATTTCACATTACATTAAGTAAGTATTCAATATGTACAATTATAATTAGTTTGGGGTTTATTTAAGCTGACTTATAAATTTTGTTGGGAATTCTGCTAAGTGAGAATTCTGCTGATGGTTACTGCTGAAGGAATCTGCTGAAGGAACAGATTCTGCTGAAGATGTGATACTGCTGAAGACATAGTTTCAGCATATTTAGTTTCTGCGGATATAGTTAAACCGCGTATTATGTAATATAGTTAGGATATGCATGAATTATATTAGGAAAAGATAATGCATATCATTTAAAGTTTATAGTTTATACGTTTCTTGAGAAACGGTTTAGGTTAGAGTTCCTTCTCTATAAAAGGAACACAAGTTTATGTTTGATGTAACGAACAAGTTTATAAGTTCTTAATATATAATCCATAGAGGATTAAGTGTTCTTAGTATTAATTGTTTATGCTTGTATTTGTTTTCCGCATTAGAGTACAAGCTTTGGAGATTCTCTATTAGAGTGTTTGTGATTACATAGACACTGCTAACGATCAACGAGAGCTACAAGATCTATCAAGGTCAATATAGTTTCAACAAATAAGTTAGGATCGGTTTGGGTTTTTTCTCCTCGACACCGGTTTGGAACCGAACCGGTTAACCGTCCCGACTGGTTATTGACCGCGTTGACTCAAACCGGTCATAGAAACCGGTTCGGGAAAAACCGGACCGGTTAACCGTTTTGTGCACCTCTAAGTGTGACCCTAAAATAATAGTATGGATTACTCTTTTTGTCTCAAATTATTTGTAAATATCTTTTATATAATAAAAGAATTAAATCATTTCGGAGTTTTTTTACAAAACAATCTTATGGGAAAAAAATTAGACCAATAGAAGAGCTTGATTTTGACACATAGGCGAAATCAAGCAATATGATTGGCCAATAAAAAGTCAAAATTGAGTTAATTTTGGTCAAACTTTAATAAATTTGGTGGAGAATTTGATTGGAAAAAAAACACATAAAAATATAGGTGTCAAATTTATGAAAATAAAAAAACTTTAAAAAAAAATGAGGTAATTAATAAAACTTTAGTGTTTAAATTTTAAATATAGTATATACTATATAGAGTGAAGTGTAAAATTATAAGTCTCCATGTTTTTTAATAACTTTAGATAATAAACAAATAACCCATTATCCTTTATACCCCATATACTTTAGAACTTTGTTTATAATTACATGTATCAATAGATTGAGACTTTCATCTATTTAAATTAAAAAAGTTTGTAAATATACTAATTAGTTTTAATATACGTTAAATATTTTTAAAATAAATTTTACTTTTAAACTTTCATCTATTAAAATATTTTTGTTACTATATATGTTAAATAATGACTAATGTTATCCTATTTAAATGTTTAATCTATGCGTACACGGGATTAAATATTAAAAACGGCTAAAATTATTATTAACAGTAATATAAATATTAAATGTTAAGCACAAGTTACTATGATATAAAAAAAATATACGCGATTATATTTATAACAACAACTCATGTAACTATTATTTAAAGTTTATATAAAGATATCAGGAAAAACATTTTTAAAACACTTTACAAAGTATATTTTAACTTTATCAACACTCATTATGTGCTACTAAACTCGCACATTTTACACAACATGATATCAAATATACACGATTGTACTTATGACAACTCATATAATTATTATTTAACGTTTATATACGGATATCCTGAAAAATATTTATAAAAAAATTTACAGAGTATATTTTAACTTTATCAACGCTCATTATGTGTTACTAAACTAGCACATTTTGTACAACATGATACGAATAGTTAAAGTTAAACAATGAGATCAACCTCAACCTCAACATCTATATCAGCTAAATAAAAGTTTATATACGGATATCCGAAAAAACATTGTTAAAAACTTTACGGAATATATTTTAAGTTTATTATCGCTCATTATATGCTACTAAACTCACACATTTTGTATAGCATGATATCAAATATACGCGATTGTATTTATAACAACGACTCATGTAATTATTATTTAAAGTTTATATACGGAGTGTATTTTAAAAAATTTAAGGTAAGAATACTTGTGGACCAAATCTCGTCGCTTTAACCTAAATCCCATAATAATAAATTGTTTTAAACCAAATGTATTCCACGTAATAGGCTATTCAAACAACCTACCCATTTTTCGGGGGATGAGTAAATTGTAATTTGCTTTTTTAGCATTTTTTGAGTCTTTGGGGAAGCCTAAATCTTCTCATTATATGTAAGTACAACTAATAAATATGCATAGTTTTTCATTATGTATTAATATCTATTAATATTTTGTAAAACAATTTTATTGGATGAAAGATTTAACTTGTTTTAGCTGACATAGATGTTGAGGTTATCATGTCATACAAAATGTGCGAGTTTAGTAGCACCTAATGAGCATTGATGAACTTAAAATACNCCTTCATTTTTTTTTAAAGTTTTTTATTTCATAAATTTGACACCTATATTTTTATGTGTTTTTTTTCCAATCAAATTCTCCACCAAATTTATTAAAGTTGACCAAAATTAACTCAATTTTGACTTTTTATTGCCAATCATATTTGCTTGATTTCGCCTATTGTGTCAAAATCAAGCTCTTCTATTGGTCTAATTTTTTTCCCATAGATTGTTTGTAAAAAAACTCCGAAATGATTTAATTCTTTTATTATATAAAAGATATTTACAAAAATTTGAGACAAAAGAGTAATCCGATACTATTATTTTAGCGTCACAATAGAGGTGCACAAAACGGTTAACCGGTCCGGTTTTTCCCGAACCGGTTTCTATGACCGGTTTTGAGTCAACGCGGTCAATAACCAGTCGGGGACGGTTAACCGGTTCGGTTCCAAACCGGTGTCGAGGAGAAAAACCCAAACCGATCTAACTTATTTGTTTGAAAACTATATTGACCTTGATAGATCTTGTAGCTCTCGTTATCGTTAGCAGTGTCTATGTAATCACAAACACTCTAATAGAGAATCTCCAAAGCTTGTACTCTAATGCGGAAAACAAATACAAGCATAAACAATTAATACTAAGAACGCTTAATTCCTCTATGGATTATATATTAAGAACTTATAAACTTGTCGTTTACCTCAAACATAAACTTGTGTTCCTTTTATAGAGAAGGAACTCTAACCTAAACCGTTTTCTCAAGAAACGTATAAACTATAAACTTTAAATGATATGCATTATCTTTTCCTAATATAATTCATGCATATCCTAACTATATTACATAATACGCGGTTTAACTATATCCGCAGAAACTAAATATGCTGAAAACTATGTCTTCAGCAGTATCACATCTTTCAGGCAGAATCTGTTCCTTCAGCAGATTTCCTTCAGCAGTAACCATCAGCAGAATTCTCACTTAGCAGAATTCCCAACAATCCTCCCCTAATCTTGAATTTGACCTTGGTTAAGTTCAAGATTTCTTGATAGATCTGGAAACACATCACACTAGAGGATTGTCTTCAAACATCAAGCCAGCAAAGAAAACATCTCTATGATGAATAAACCTGAGAACACCTGATCTGTGCAGCAACATAATGACAACTGATACATAAAAGCAAGATGAGTTCATACTATTCTCATCACATCCCAGATGTAAGAAACATCCTGTGAGAGGTGAATCATTGAAAATAATGGATTTTGATGTCTCTTCACCAAATAGCCATCACTACTGGAGTAGCCAAATGTTTAAGTTTGAAAAACCAATGGTACACTGATAACCAATACTGAGTTTTTAGTAAAATCATCAACTATAAACGGATTTGAGATGTCCTTTACCTGTAGCCGTATTGCTAGGACTAGCCAAATTCTTAAAAGGAGAAGATCCTTGGTGAATATGATAACCAATATTGGATTGCCACAGCCTTTACCATAAGCCATATACTTATGGGGCTAGTCAATTCTTAGAATATTCATAGAATAAGATCCATGGTGAATTGATGACGCATTTCAAACTCTCAGGCAATGAAGCAGTAGGTGAGTTGAGTACCCTATGATTTTTTGGCAAATCATTACAGCCATCAAACAGATTGATTAGTCTTTACCAAGCTGATTACCCTTTGGACTAGCCAAACCTTTGATGTACACAAGTCACATCTGGTGGAGTTGATAACATTCAACAGAGTTACTATACAACAAAGATTAATTTTTTTTTTTTTTTTTTTTTTAAATACTTAAAAAAAGAAATTATACAACAATTAACCCCAAAGAAGCATTCAATGGTAACCCCATTGTTGTGGCTCTCATACCCAGTTTGAATTGAATACTCCTCCTGATAGCTTGAATCAATTGCTCAGCATGAGATGTCATTATCCACAACACATTCATAAGGAACTAGCACTTCATCTCTTAACATTTGATTCAAATCCTTAAAAGATTAGTAGGATATGTAATCTCAGGCACACATGTAGGAGAACCTTTCAGAAACAGTAGACAATACATGACATTTGGTAGAGGATATACTTCCAATTAATACCTCCCATCCTTGATTGTCCCATCCAACACCATCAAAACCTCTAACTACAGATGAAAATTGGAATCAAACAACACAGTCAAATCACCCTTCAAATACATACCACTCCCAGGGTAGGTTGTTTGTTCTTATAAAAAGAGGTAACCCAAGAATGAGCAACTTCAGCAAATCCATCTAAGCGATCTTCAACATAATATTATTAAACTCAGAAAAGAGTAATAGAGTATATAGTAGATATTTCTATGTATTTATGTCCCCGCCTAATTAATAAAACTTTAGTGTTTAAATTTTAAATATAGTATATACTATATAGAGTGAAGTGTAAAATTATAAGTCTCCATGTTTTTTAATAACTTTAGATAATAAACAAATAACCCATTATCCTTTATACCCCATATACTTTAGAACTTTGTTTATAATTACATGTATCAATAGATTGAGACTTTCATCTATTTAAATTAAAAAAGTTTGTAAATATACTAATTAGTTTTAATATACGTTAAATATTTTTAAAATAAATTTTACTTTTAAACTTTCATCTATTAAAATATTTTTGTTACTATATATGTTAAATAATGACTAATGTTATCCTATTTAAATGTTTAATCTATGCGTACACGGGATTAAATATTAAAAACGGCTAAAATTATTATTAACAGTAATATAAATATTAAATGTTAAGCACAAGTTACTATGATATAAAAACAAATATACGCGATTATATTTATAACAACAACTCATGTAACTATTATTTAAAGTTTATATAAAGATATCCGGAAAAACATTTTTAAAACACTTTACAAAGTATATTTTAACTTTATCAACACTCATTATGTGCTACTAAACTCGCACATTTTACACAACATGATATCAAATATACACGATTGTACTTATGACAACTCATATAATTATTATTTAACGTTTATATACGGATATCCTGAAAAATATTTATAAAAAAATTTACAGAGTATATTTTAACTTTATCAACGCTCATTATGTGTTACTAAACTAGCACATTTTGTACAACATGATACGAATAGTTAAAGTTAAACAATGAGATCAACCTCAACCTCAACATCTATATCAGCTAAATAAAAGTTTATATACGGATATCCGAAAAAACATTGTTAAAAACTTTACGGAATATATTTTAAGTTTATTATCGCTCATTATATGCTACTAAACTCACACATTTTGTATAGCATGATATCAAATATACGCGATTGTATTTATAACAACGACTCATGTAATTATTATTTAAAGTTTATATACGGAGTGTATTTTAAGTTCATCAATGCTCATTAGGTGCTACTAAACTCGCACATTTTGTATGACATGATAACCTCAACATCTATGTCAGCTAAAACAAGTTAAATCTTTCATCCAATAAAATTGTTTTACAAAATATTAATAGATTTTAATACATAATGAAAAACTATGCATATTTATTAGTTGTACTTACACATAATGAGAAGATTTAGGCTTCCCCAAAGACTCAAAAGATGCTAAAAAGCAAATTACAATTTACTCATCCCTGAAAAAATGGGTAGGTTGTTTGAATAGCCTATTACGTGGAATACATTTGGTTTAAAACAATTTCTTTAGTATGGGATTTAGGTTAAAGCCGACGAGATTTGGTCCACAAGTATTCTTACCTTAAATTTTATTTGCGAAGACACTCTCAAAGATCCCCTAAGGATTCTTTGAGTGCCTGATGCAGTGACGAAACACACGCCATATGGTTTTTTTGCCCTATGACGCCGCCAAACTGCACCTGAGGATGTGCCATTGTTGCACCGTTGGTCCTTTCACCAGCCCTTTACTAAAAAATAATAAATAAAAAATAACACAAACATGAAAAACACGACATGAAATGTTAGATCAAACTATTTTACAAAAACATATTTAACATTTATCATTTAAACACTTATTTAAGTAATTATCTACCACATAAAATCAAAAAAAATTAATGTATATATTTATACAGACTAGCAATAATCAATATTTATATAACAAAATTTTTTTGTCATAACCCCGTGTGTGCACGGGTATTATAACTAGTTTTTCATATCAGATTGTCTCAAGTTAATTGTACCTTATGAAAAATAGATATACAATTTGATCGAGTTTACCATGTAACCATTACTTGAAGTTATTATTATAAAAAAAAATAAAATAAAAAAATAAAAAAAGAAGAAAAACATTAATTATATAATTGGTTAAATGTAAAAATTTTCACTCTGCAAAGTAGAAAAAAAGAAAAGAAAATGATAATAATTATATTTCTACTAAACTTTGTCCGGAGACAATTATTTTAGGACGCGCAAGTATTGAGTTTATGCTTCAGACAAAAGTGAGCCACATCTAAGTGGTTGTCTAAGGCAACCCTTTGAGAACCGAGTAAAAAATCTATAGTACCATACCTTATTTATGTCTAGCTTATCGTCCAAATTTTTAAAAAAATGAACTTGTAACGCCCGACTCTAGACTGATTATTTATTTATTTATTTTTAACCTAAAACCAAACATATGTTTATTCCATAAAAACTGTACATAACAATTACTATTCGATAAGACCTGTACATAACTAAAATGGGTCATTTTGTGCTAGAATGGCTTTATGCCAAACACCCCTTTATACGACTAACTACATTACTTGTCCGTAAACTATTAAAACAACTAGCAATTTGTGGAGCTCTTGTCATGGATTGCATGGGGTGCGTTTCCATAATCATTTTTTATAGGTCAAGTCATTAACTCAAAATGGGTTGAAATTCAACAAAAGAAGTTTTAGTCATTTCAAACTAAGTTTTGCAGCTTGGAAAAGTGAATAACCTTCTTTTTAGGCTGCCTACAATAATACATACGACCGAATCGGTCGACCGAATTCCAGTCGGTCGTCGTTGTTGTGGAGGATAGGTCGCGACCGAGTTTTGGGCAAAAAAACAACACACTCGGTCTCAACCACGACCGAGTGTTGCACCCTTTTTTTTTGAATTTCAATCCAACCGTTGCCCACATTTATGTTTCTAGCCGTTTGAGGTAAAAAAAAAATTACCGTTGCTGTGGAACGTTGGGCAAAAGAAAAAAATTTACCCTATAAATACACAACATAAACACACTTCAACTCACACAATCTCACAACAAAATTTATTCAAAATGTCTAAAAAAATACAACAACAACAACAACAAGCAAAAGGCCGAAAATCCCATGTACCACAACAAAACATCCCGCAAGTTTCACCGGATTCGACTTTTCGGTTATCCGGTGTCTCACCAAACATCAATTTCCGACCCCGTTCTCTTGATTACGAATTGCAAGTACCTCAACAACAACAACAATTCAACCCATTTGCTATGAATCGTAATGTTAATCGCCCTTTCATTCCACCGTATCAAAACGACCAACAACCACAACAACAACCACAACAAAGCCACTCTCGTCGAAGTATGTATGGTTCCCCCGAATGGTGTTATCGTCCAACAATGGACTCATCATCTTCATTTTCTAATTATCGCAATTATTCTCCGGCAAACCACATCAATCTTGATGCTTGTGATTTTATGGAACAATTAGATAACAATCCGGATTTTTATGTTGGAACCGGTTCGGGTTATCCGAGTCACCAAATGTCACCGGGTTACCAAGGTTCGGGTCACGGATTGTATCACGATTCGGTTCCAAATGATGATCTTGTTGGTGATGATGACGACGACAACACTATTTCTGAAGAGATGTCACGGTTCAAACCAAAGAAGCGTGCTACAAAGGCTACAAAGGCTAAGAAGAAGGCGGTTGAGAAAGAGGTTCCGATAGACACCTCGAAGGATACGGCGAATTGGTCAAAAGAAGAAGAGAAGGCGTTGTGCATGGCTTGGTGTGATTCGTCCGAGGATAGCGCAGTTGGAAACAACCAAAATTCTAAGGGATTTTGGAAGAAAGTGATTACATACTTTGAAAACGAGGTTGGTGCAGGGAGATCGTACAACTCAATTACTAGTAAGTGGAAAAATAGGATTCGTCCTAGAGTTGGTGCATTTTGTGCCATTTACGACAATTGTTATACAAATTTTGGAAGTGGTGAGAATGATCTCACTATTTACCAAAGAGCGTGTGACGAATATGAAATAATGATGCAGCATACGTTTCATTTGGATCATTGTTGGCAGATTTTGAGGGACCATGACAAATGGAAGAAAAATGAGATGTCGGTTTTTTTAAACCAAAATGATGCTCGAAAAAAACCAAGGACTTCTGAAACGGGCTCGGATGGGCCTGATAATGAAGAGCCTCGAAATGAGCGACCGGGAGGGCGTGATGCAGCTAAGAAAAATAAGGCTACTAAGAAGAAAATGTCGGGGTTTAGTTGGGATGGGGTAGCCGCAACATGGCAAACTATTACGTCAAAGGCATTGGGTAAGAAGCAGGAGCTTGCAGACGGATACTACAAATTGAAGGAAAAAGAGTTGGCACAAAGGGATAAGGAGTTGGCGTTGCAGCAAAAGAAAGCGGAGCAAGAAGACAGAAGATTGGCAATGGAGGAAGAACGGCTTGAATTTGAGCGACAGAAAAAATATCAAAAAGACATCATCTTCTATTTCAAACCAATCGACCCATCTTTGCCCGCATTTCAACGACAAAAAATGCAAGAACTCAAAGACGCGATTAAGGAACAATACAACCTGGAAGATTAGTTTTTATGTTGTTATGTTTTAATAAGTGTTGTAATGTTTTTATTTTAGTTTAATTAATATGTAACGTTTTAATTATGAATGAAATTTTTAGTTTGTGTTAAAAATGTTTTTTTTTTTTTTTTTTTAAAAAAAATGAACTCGGTCGCCCTTATTGTGGCAGTGAATCGCCTGCAGGTCGCTGGAGAGAGAAAGCTGACGTGGCAGAGAAAATAAGGGGGATTGACCCACCTTATTGTGGGCAGCCTAAGGTTTCAATATCATTAGCACTACTAAGACTAATGTAAAAAGTGTAAACAAACTTTAACAACATATTTCTCGATATAAAAATAAAGAAAAACGTTCCCACTTAATCTAAACTCACACTCGACTTTGTCAATGTCAAACTATAACATCATAAATTTGTATGTCCCTTTTATTGTAGTTTACTTCGAGGTTATCATGAATCATAGTTAAGGATTCTATTTTTTTTTTTTTCTATGTTAATCACACCTTTAAAAATTAATGACACACATGTAACTGGATTGATGATTTATATACATTCGAACTTCATCATTTTAATCTGCAATTTTTGCATACAAATATAAACCCGAAATCTATAGAGCTTGAACTGAACTATATATATATGCATCGAGCATATTCACGAGTCCAAGCCATTCAAACTTTTAAATTGATCGAGCACAAAACTTTTCAGGTTGGACCGTTGGAGCTTTAAAACTGAACAATAGCATGTATAACTTGGTATCCTATTCCACAATCTAACCATTTACTACCACACTTATAAAAACATCGATATCAATACGATATTCTATGATCTAACCTTTATGCATGGTACATTTTGTTTTTAGGAATTACCCCAAGTCAAACAAGATGCCACTTTAGTACTCTCGCCACCATAAATATATCATGTTTATGGTTCAACATGAAACAAGACCAACATGTTTCTAGCCCTCATGATGATGCTTTCGATCACTTGCCTTACTACAACAATTGAAGCACAAGTTTGCAGCCCAAGTGGTCGTCTCAAAGGGAAGAAACCACCAGGAGACCTTTGTAACCACCATAACATGGCGGAATGCTGCAAAGAAGGAAGATTTTACGAGACTTACACATGCTCACCACCAGTGTCAAAGCGTACAGAAGCCATTCTCACGCTAAATAGCTTTGAGAAGGGCGGTGAAGGCGGTTGGGCATCACAATGTGATGAGAAGTTCCATTCTGATAAGACTAGAGTTGTGGCGTTATCGACTGGTTGGTATAATGGTGGAAAAAGATGTCTCAAGGACATAACGATTTATGGTTATGGGAGGAGTGTTAAAGCTAAAGTGGTTGACCAGTGTGACTCGACTATGGGTTGTGACGACGAGCATTCATATCAGCCTCCGTGTCGGAATGATATTGTGGATGCATCTGATGCAGTTTGGGAGGCTCTTGGTGTCCCAAAAGCCAATTGGGGTTGGATGAAGGTTACCTGGTCTGATTAGCTGTTGTTCGTTGGTATCGAAACACAAGAAAGTAGAAGTCATTGAATAAATCATTGTTTCAGTCAATTTCAACTTTTTGTAATGATAACCGCCTTTCATAGTTAACCGTTTCATTAACAGTTTTGAAAAATGTCTTACAATACACTAATCTACCACCACCAAACGCTGGTGGTGGTCAGAGCAACGTCTCTACCCTAGCATGGCCAAGTAGCACTGTTTTAGTGACTTATGCAGAGCCTGAAATCTACTTGTTTGGTGATAGATGGTATATTGTTTGAAATCGGCGTGAGTACGAGTTGCAAGAAAATACTAAAAACCTATTTCGCTTAAATTCCAAAAAACTCCATTTGACACTTCATAACTTGCACACAACATTAAAAACGGATCTTAGTTCGGTCTAGTTACAAAGTCTTGGTGACATGGTCTAACCCCTACCGTCACTGATCTTGGCCAAAACCAGTGTGGAATCTTAGAAGATTAATGAACTATTGAAGTGGTACAGTGTGATCAACTTGGCTCTAGTTAGACAAGGACACTAGTCCTCAATAAATAAACGCAGTTTACCAAACGAAAGAACAGAATGACAGCATATAAGACAAGATGTACTTAATAGCTTATTTCATTGCAAGAAACTGTGGTTGTATATAGGTACATCACATCTTGGAACATTCGAAGTTAAAAATTACATCACACAAAAACATTCAGAAACTTGTACGCATAACAAAACCGATGCTTATTGATTGCTAAAATAGGAAACATACTTTATAAGGCCTTGGTACTTATGCAACACCAAGCTGCTTCTTTATATCCTTCTGCAATAACAATAAAAACAAACAAAAATTCACTCATGTTTTCATGGGGTCAAATTTAGCCAAATTAATAAATAGAAGAATGAGGTTTACCTCGATGCTTAGAGGAGTAGTGGTTGGAGCATAACGATCAACGACCTTTCCTTCTCTATTAACCAGAAACTTTGTGAAGTTCCACTTGATGCTGTCACCAAGAAGCCCACCTTTGCTTGACCTCAAGAAAGTGTACAATGGGTCGGCGGTTTTGCCATTCACATCAACCTTGCCAAAGACGGGATACTCGGCTTTGAAACGAGTGCAAACGAATTCCTGAATTTCTTCATTACTTCCCGGTTCTTGGCCGTTAAACTGATTGGATGGAAATGCAAGAATCTCAAGACCTATACAAATCAGAAAGAAGGGTCTGAGTTACGACAAGAGTTTGGGAAGTGTGGGAATAAAATCAAAGGTAAATAATGGTTTAATCGTTAGACTTCCACCCATTTTAAGGGCTAAACCGATAAAAAAGTTGAAGTACTAAACCACCATCGATGGAAGTTAGAGAACTGAAGCATTACTAACCTTAAAAAACAAACATATTAAAAAGTCTGCGAAAGGTACAAACCTTGATCTTTGTACCTCTGGTACAAGGTAGTTAGCTCAGGGTAATTGGAGTTCGTAAAGCCACTGCAACATACATATAATAGACAAAAATGAGCTTGTAATAAGATCTTTGTCAAAAAAAAAAAAAAAAAAGGTGCTTTATAACATATTAACAGAGGCTGATTAAACTTATCATTTACCATTGTGATGCGACGTTAACAATCAGCAAAACTTTTCCCCTGAACTGGCTAAGATCAACTTCCTGGCCCTTTGCGTCCTGAAAGAAACGAACCAAACATTTTAGGCAGAAAGATTGCGATAAACAACCACTGTGCACCAACGCAAAAAGAACTTGAGCTTGTAATCGAGCAAGTGACAAGCAAATAGCTTTATGTTAGGCATAAACCAAATAGAATAAATGCAATCGGCAATCCACAGAGCTATTAAACTACCATAAGTTTGTGATGTATAGTAAGAATCCTAGCAAAGAATCCTAGCAATGACCGGGCATGTTAGCAAAATTGCTGGATCACAAAGACACTCCTGTTAAGTAGCCAGAACCAAAAATCTACGACAACCAAAGATTTACACAAATAAAAACATTGGTGAGGTGTAAAGTAGAAATTATGATTTTAAATTATCAAGTTCCAATATGTTACTAGACATCCGAATAGCCGTTGCTATGATTGTGATCCAATGATAATCACCTTAAGTGTACACTTAACACCGAGCTAAAGAGAGTGCTTATCATAAACTTTTTAAAGTGATCAGTGATTATCTTTTCCTATTATCGGTATCTATTATTACATGTTTTTTAAGGGGGGCGTTTAGATTAGCTTATTTTGCGGGCTCTATTTGCTTATTTGAATTTGGAAAAGCTTATAAGCTCACTTTTTTCCGCTTATGAGCTTATAGCTTATTATAGTAATTAGTACATAAGCTGATAGGAAAAAGTGAGTTTATGAGCTTTTCTATATTCGAATAAGCCCATGTGCCCGGAAAGTAAGCTAAACCAAGCACTCACTAATTAGCTGCAAAAAAACTGATTAGACTATCATGTATAGTCATTGCTTATTATACATGTGAATCTTTTGAACAATAATATTTTGTCAGACATTCGAATTACTAGTTATCTTATTAAAACGAGTTACTACGAACAAACATCCCCTCAAGAAAGATACTTCGTGTTCGGGATTGGCTATCAAAACTGCTTAGGTTTGAGGGTGTCCACAAATGATTATCCAAACTACCTATATGTTGCTGATATGCTTATTTGACTTTGAAAAAGCTTATAAGCTCGCATTTCGGTCTTATAATCTTATTAAGTTGAGCTATGGACTTACATAAGCCATAAGCTCCAGTTGATAAGTTATAAGACCAAAAATGTGAGCTTTGAGGTTTACCAAAAGTAAATAAGCTCATCCAAACACCCTTATATCCGAATGAAATAAGCTTTTCTCAATAAGCAACTCCAAACAGCTATTCAAACACGTTATATCCACAGGAAACAAGCCCATAAACCACACAAACAGTTATATCAACCAATAGCATTTATAAGCTAAGCACAAAAAAAGAAGCATACTAAGGGGGTGTTTGTTTCAGTTTATATAGCCAGCTTATGGCTTATTTGGTTCTGGGCATATGTTACATAACCTCACTTTTTTGGCTTATTTTCAACCTTTTGGCTTGTATAAGCTTATTATGTCACAATAACCTTACATAAACCAAAAAGCTTCAAAATAAGCCACAAAAAGTAAGCTTATGAAACATAAGCACAAAACCAAATAAGCCATAAATAAGCCCAAACAAACACCCCCTTAATTCAAGAAACACAATCTTTCAACATACCCATAAAACAAAAACACAAATAAACACATCAAGATCAAATCTTTTTCAATCATTAACCAATAAAAAAACCATAAAAAAACAAAATTAAAAAACAAACCTTAACACTGAAGTCATAAACTGATTGCTTAGATTGAGTAGCCATTGATCTAATTCCCAAAATTGGATTTTGCTTATTAGCACAAAACCTTGTTGAAAACCAAGATCTTTTTGAACCTATTGGATTATAATTTAAAGAGATTTGACAAAGGGTTTTCGAGGGTATTTTGGTAATTTTTTGGGTGCAAAGATTGCTCAAGACACGAACTGAAGAACAAGACATTTGGGTTGTGTCTTATATATATGCAAAAGGTAAATTTTTTATAGTAACTTGATTCTATGTACTATGTAGTTGATGCGTGTTTTTTTGTCTGTGTGTGTGGATGTTGGGTTGACACGTGTGTTGCTGTGTCGATGAGTAAACTTGTATCGACAGGTAAATATCTCTACTACGTCCTTATAACGCAAAGCATAAGGGTAGTGGCAACCAGAGCGGTTTGACCAACGGTTTGGTCATAACCGCCGGTGAACACCGCCGCCACCCAATGGCGCAGCTACATAGGGGCCGGGGGGCTCGACCTTCCGAAATTTTTTTTGCGATGTAGGGGTATATAGTTTTCGTGTAGAAAAATTTCGGTATATTCGGTTTCGACCCCCCAAAATTTCGGTATTACCCGAAAATNCAGAGCTATTAAACTACCATAAGTTTGTGATGTATAGTAAGAATCCTAGCAAAGAATCCTAGCAATGACCGGGCATGTTAGCAAAATTGCTGGATCACAAAGACACTCCTGTTAAGTAGCCAGAACCAAAAATCTACGACAACCAAAGATTTACACAAATAAAAACATTGGTGAGGTGGAAAGTAGAAATTATGATTTTAAATTATCAAGTTCCAATATGTTATACGAGTTATAAACCTGCTAACTCTTTGTTGTCCTAATCACTCCCCTCCTGTTAAATTTTCGTTTTCATAGCTATAATTGTTACTAGACATCCGAATAGCCGTTGCTATGATTGTGATCCAATGATAATCACCTTAAGTGTACACTTAACACCGAGCTAAAGAGGGCGCTTATCATAAACTTTTTAAAGTGATCAGTGATTATCTTTTCCTATTATCGGTATCTATTATTACATGTTTTTTAAGGGGGCGTTTAGATTAGCTTATTTTGCGGTTATTTGAATTTGGAAAAGCTTATAAGCTCACTTTTTTCCGCTTATGAGCTTATAGCTTATTATAGTACATTAGCACATAAGCTGATAGGAAAAAGTGAGTTTATGAGCTTTTCTATATTCGAATAAGCCCATGTGCCCGGAAAGTAAGCTAAACCAAGCACTCACTAATTAGCTGCAAAAAAACTGATTAGACTATCTTGTATAGTCATTGCTTATTATACATGTGAATCTTTTGAACAATAATATTTTGTCAGACATTCGAATTACTAGTTATCTTATTAAAACGAGTTACTACGAACAAACACCCCCTCAAGAAAGATACTTCGTGTTCGGGATTGGCTATCAAAACTGCTTAGGTTTGAGGGTGTCTACAAATGATTATCCAAACTACCTATATGTTGCTGATATGCTTATTTGCAGGGGCGGACCTAGCTTATAGCACGGGTATGCACGTGCATACCCTAAAATTCGACGGGTAGTGTAAAAAACATAGGGTGCATACCCTTCGAGGACCATTCGAGCAAAAGTGCATACCCTATTTTGAAATCCTAGTTCCGCCACTGCTTATTTGACTTTGAAAAAGCTTATAAGCTCGCTTTTCGGTCTTATAATCTTATTAAGTTGAACTATGGACTTACATAAGCCATAAGCTCCAGTTGATAAGTTATAAGACCAAAAATGTGAGCTTTGAGGTTTACCAAAAGTAAATAAGCTCATCCAAACACCCTTATATCCGAATGAAATAAGCTTTTCTCAATAAGCAACTCCAAACAGCTATTCAAACACGTTATATCCACAGGAAACAAGCCCAAAAACCACACAAACAGTTATATCAACCAATAGCATTTATAAGCTAAGCACAAAAAAAGAAGCATACTAATTAAGGGGTGTTTATTTCAGCTTATATAGCCAGCTTATGGCTTATTTGGTTCTGGGCGTATGTTACATAACCTCACTTTTTTGGCTTATTTTCAACCTTTTGGCTTGTATAAGCTTATTATGTCATAATAAACTTACATAAACCAAAAAGCTTCAAAATAAGCCACAAAAAGTAAGCTTATGAAACATAAGCACAAAACCAAATAAGCCATAAATAAGCCGAAACAAACACCCCCTTAATTCAAGAAACACAATCTTTCAACATACCCATAAAACAAAAACACAAATAAACACATCAAGATCAAATCTTTTTCAATCATTAACCAATAAAAAAACCATAAAAAACAAAATTATAAAACAAACCTTAACACTAAAGTCATAAACTGATTGCTTAGATTGAGTAGCCATTGATCTAATTCCCAAAATTGGATTTTGCTTATTAGCACAAAACCTTGTTGAAAACCAAGATCTTTTTGAACCTATTGGATTAGTATAATTTAATGAAATTTGACAAGATTTTGCTAAAAGGATTTTTGAGGGTATTTTGGTAATTTGTTGGGTGCAAAGATTGCTCAAGACACGAACTGAAGAACAAGACATTTGGGTTGTGTCTTATATATATGCAAAAGGTAAATTTTTTATAGTAACTTGATTCTATGTACTATGTTGAGTTGATGCGTGTTTTTTTGTCTGTGTGTGTGGATGTTGGGTTGACACGTGTGTTGCTGTGTCGATGAGTAAACTTGTCTCGACAGGTAAATATCTCTACTACGTCCTTAATATAAGGGGTGGAAACGAGCCGAGCCGAGCCCTTTCGAGCCTTATATTTTGAGCTCGAGCTCGGCTCGTGAAAATTTTCACAAGCTCGAGCCGAGCTCGGCTCGTTCGAGCCTTATATTTTGAGCTCGAGCTCGGCTCGTGAAAATTTTCACAAGCTCGAGCTCGGCTCGAGCTCGAATAATTTATATGATGTATTAAGGAAAACAAAGTTCAAATAGAGCTCGGCTCGATAATTACATGAGGCTCGAGCTCGTTTACTACTTTAGCTCGTTTATATATATAGACAATATATATACGTATATATTTATAGGGCTCGTTTAGGCTCGCGAGCCTACTCGAGCTTTTTGTATACGGGCCGAGAGTTCTTTAGCCTATTTTTGGTGACGGCGTCAGGGATGCCGTCAGATCTGGAACAAGACGGCGTGACGACGTCAAGCAAGGCATTCCAAAACCACTAATCGTCGGCGTGCGGCGTCACACTTGGGCTGACGCCGTCAGCCGTATTATCTTATATTATAAAAGATTTTTATTGTTTTAAAAGAGGAACTTGGGTCGGAGAACTTAAGGGTTAAACCTAGCTCGTGTATCACAGACCTTAGAGGGTACTTTTACCCCTCCTAAGCCCTTGGCATGTTACATCTAAGATAAGTCTTCATTCAATCCATACAATCATGTCATGTGTTGTATGATTTATGTTTGTGCTTTTCTTTCCTTACATGTCTAGGCTAAAATAACTCTGTGTTTGCTTAATCTAATGAACGCTAACTATTGTTATCATGTGATGTTATGTTGTGATTTGTGATTTGGGATGAATGTTTATCTACGTTAGACTTAAGAAACTGGCTAACCTCCTATACACGTAACAAGCTTGAACGTCTTAGGAAACGTGAACTCGTTATGTGCGTTAATCGATTTTAAACGGTAGATATTTCTGCTTAGGTTGCTATCCGGATGAGCTTATGATAGCGTTGACTATCGTCATATAGTGAGGTAGGAGCTTATAGAGTTAGGGAATGTGACACGCACTCCCTACGACTCTGTTACGGAATACACCCGTCATCACGCAAACTCAACATACTAATTACTGGTAAAAGATAGTTAGGGGTAATGAAATCTAAGTAAAACTACTCTCCCACGCATTGTTTCTCAAAACTCCTTAAATTTAATCTGCCTAAGTCAGATAACCTTGGGTTTAGTTGACTAGCAACTAATCCGCCCACTCCTCAAAAACCGAGATTACTGC
>LBNU01018144.1:163737-178107 GCA_014162995.1 Artemisia annua | reverse complement strand
TTTTTTTATTAATAGTATTATGTGTTGTTTTTTTTATTCTCGTATCGTTTGTTTTTATTTTCGTATCGTTTTTTTTTCTCGTATCGTATTGTAACGTTTTAATTTGAATGAAATAAAATTAGTGTGTTTTATTATTTTTATTAATTAGTTAAATGAATTTAATTTATTTGTTGAAATAAAAAAAAAGTGTAAGTGGTGGGGCCCAAATAAATAAGTTGAGGTTAGTTGTGAGTGAGGAGGGGGTTAGTTGTGAAGAGGTGTGGAGATGATGTGGCAAGAGTGGGGCCCAAACGAAGAGGCAAGCCTCTTCACCACACCTAGCACTCTTATACGTCATGTGTTTGTTCATGGTTTGCCATAGGCCAGTTTCTATTTATATTTTTTGGTGGCAATAAAATTTACTTTTTTTCAAAAATAAAAATAAAAATAAATAAATAATAAAAAAGTTTATAATACCTTTCTCAAGAACTTTTATAATTGTTTGTTACAAGTTTTGAATTCAAAATCTACTGTGTTAACTCATGTATTTGAGTTACATTTCTTAACATGTCATGATGTACCCAACATAAATGAGTAATTTATAGAACGTGAGATGAAATTGTCTAAGTAAAGTATGTAAAAAGAATTATTTTATATATGAATTTGGTACGCAAGTCGAAAAAATTATACACACATTATGTGTTAAGTTGTTGGCTAAACACTATTTGATGTATAGTTTAGGAATCAAGCAATTTATGGAAGAATATGAATTACAACCATATAAAAAAAAATTGAGGTTTTCTATATAGATCTGCAATAACGTGTGAACAAATGTATACGCGGTTTTACGAAAGATAAACCAAAAGGATTGGATGAATGAAAAATAACATATACGTTGGTTTGAATCTAAAAGAGAAGATAACAATTAATTGGGTAGTTGACATGAATATGTAAAAATTGTATCTGTAATAAGTTCTTATTTCATAACAAAATGTGTGCAAAGCATGTAAGCTACTGATAGGGGTGTAAACGAGCCGAGTCGAGCCGAGTACTGCCAAGCTCGAGCTCGACTCGATTAGTAAAACTCGAGCTCGAAACTCTACTCGAGCTCGTTCGAGCTTTGGATTTCAAGCTCGAGCTCGGCTCGTCATCTCAAACTCGAGCTCGAAACTCGACTCGAGCTCGATTGTTGCCACATTTAAATCTCGAACTCGATGAAAAATAAGCTCGGCTCGACTTGATTTTATGACAATTACGTAAATACATGTATATAAAAGGGTAAAAGTGTAATATCATTGAAGCTCGATAAGGGCTCACGAGCTGAGTATATTCGAGCTCGAACTCGACTCGAAAGTGTACTCGAGTAGCTCGAACTCGAGCTCGACTCGTTTATATCGAGTCGATTTCGAGTAGTTTACGAGTCGATTTCGAATAGCTCGCGAGCTGTCTCGGCTCGTTTACACCCCTAGCTAGTAGCTACTGACACTGAAAAAAATTAAAGACCACTTACAAACTTTAATAAATGTAATTCAGTCGTCAAATACTACAATAAAGGAGATACATTCAAATATGTCTCTAAGTGAAGGATAGTAAATGAAATTTTAAAAAAGATTAGGATTCATAAATCAAGTGAAAAGTGGTCTCCAGAGTATACTAACCCATTTCCACAAAATGATTTTTAACTAACACATGTTTACAAATAACTTTCAAGTTAGAACCATTTATACAAAAAATTCTTCTACTGACATCCCACGATACCCAACATCAAAATATTCATCAATCAATATGTGTTCTGTGATGTTGATCTAACTTTTAATGAAAACGCGTATGTTCATTGTAAACTATGAAAAAGTGCAATGTTGGTGATTTTAGTGTCATCAATTATTTTATGTGTAATGGTGATTTTACCTGGGACCAAATGAATTTTAAGTTAAGTTATAATACGAGTTTGGAGGTGCAGAGTGCACACTTGTATAAACTAATTAACTTGATTTCAGATACAATGAATGGTAACGTTTGTGACAGAAAATTCGTCACTAGAACGTTGCAAGAATTTAATAGATGGTGACTGTTGGGAATAGTGACAGAAAAAACTGTCACTATTAAGTGTTGCAGAAATTTATTAGAAAGTTAGTTACTTTAAACCAAAAAGTGTAATCATTCATGAAAATGGGTGACTTTTCATGAAAAGTCATTTTGTCTATTATATATAGATACCAATTTTGGTCTTTCATGATAAGATGAATAATCACAACAACACATACAATTAATATTCTTTATGTTTTTCTCAATTTCTTGTGCCTAGACATTAAGAGTGTTTTTGTCTTATCTCAATACGAATTTCGTGTAACACAAGGCACCAAATAGGGTCGAAATATTGTATTCGGAAAGTGAACTATACACGATTCAAGAATTATCTAAGCAATTATTGATTATCATGACCCGAATACCAACATGCAAGGCTTAGGCTTTTCACACAATTTATGCATGATATGTACGCATACAAATACACACATAGAATTTTTCTAGTATAGTAAACATTTGCAAATAACCAAGAGAAATACATTCAGAGTATTGAAATATATGTTATTTTTCAAACGTAAGGTAACTACCTTACGTTTAAAAAATAACATATATTTCAATACTCTGAATGTATTTCTCTTGGTTAGTTATTTTTTTGTCTCAGTTGGTATTAGTTGTTTTTTTGGTATTGTGTATAGTATAGGTTTTTTATTTTTTAAGTCTGTATTCGCCCATGTTATACGTCATGTGTTTGTTCATGGTTTGCCATAGGCCTGTTTCTATTTATATTTTTTGGTGGCAATAAAATTTACTTTTTTTCAAAAATAAAAATAAAAATAAATAAATAATAAAAAAGTTTATAATACCTTTCTCAAGAACTTTTATAATTGTTTGTTACAAGTTTTGAATTCAAAATCTACTGTGTTAACTCATGTATTTGAGTTACATTTCTTAACATGTCATGATGTACCCAACATAAATGAGTAATTTATAGAACGTGAGATGAAATTGTCTAAGTAAAGTAACATAAATGAGTAATTTATAGAACGTGAGATGAAATTGTCTAAGTAAAGTATGTAAAAAAAATTATTTTATATATGAATTTGGTACGCAAGTCGAAAAAATTATACACACATTATGTGTTAAGTTGTTGGCTAAACACTATTTGATGTATAGTTTAGGAATCAAGCAATTTATGGAAGAATATGAATTACAACCATATAAAAAAAAATTGAGGTTTTCTATATAGATCTGCAATAACGTGTGAACAAATGTATACGCGTTTTTGCGAAAGATAAACCAAAAGGATTGGATGAATGAAAAATAACATATACGTTGGTTTGAATCTAAAAGAGAAGATAACAATTAATTGGGCAGTTGACATGAATATGTAAAAATTGTATCTGTAATAAGTTCTTATTTCATAACAAATGTGTGCAAAGCATGTAAGCTACTGATAGGGGTGTAAACGAGCCGAGTCGAGCCGAGTACTGCCAAGCTCGAGCTCGACTCGATTAGTAAAACTCGAGCTCGAAACTCGACTCGAGCTCGTTCGAGCTTTGGATTTCAAGCTCGAGCTCGGCTCGTCATCTCAAACTCGAGCTCGAAACTCGACTCGAGCTCGATTGTTGCCACATTTAAATCTCGAACTCGATGAAAAATAAGCTCGGCTCGACTTGATTTTATGACAATTACGTAAATACATGTATATAAAAGGGTAAAGGTGTAATATCATTGAAGCTCGATAAGGGCTCACGAGCTGAGTATATTCGAGCTCGAACTCGACTCGAAAGTGTACTCGAGTAGCTTGAACTCGAGCTCGACTCGTTTATATCGAGTCGATTTCGAGTAGTTTACGAGTCGATCTCGAATAGCTTGCCAGCTGTCTCGGCTCGTTTATACCCCTAGCTACTGACACTGAAAAAAATTAAAGACCACTTACAAACTTTAATAAATGTAATTCAGTCGTCAAATACTACAATAAAGGAGATACATTCAAATATGTGTCTAACTGAAGGATAGTAAATGAAATTTTGAAAAAGATTAGGATTCATAAATCAAGTGAAAAGTGGTCTCCATAGTATACTAAGGGGGTGTTTATTTTTTTTGTTAGCTAAGAGATGGGTGGGGTCCATATGGGACCCATGACTCTTATTGTGTCTTAATGGGGAGAGGAAGACATTTCATGCCTTATAGATATAGAGATATTAGTGGAAATAAGTGGGTTCCACACAAAAAAGAAATATTATTAAATACTTGTGTGGACCCATGTGGACCCATTCCCTTAGGTAAGGAAAAAAAAAAACACCCTCTAACCCATTTCCACAAAATGATTTTTAACTAACACATGTTTACAAACAACTTTCAAGTTAGAACCATTTATACAAAAAATTCTTCTACTGACATCCCACGATACCCAACATCAAAATATTCATCAATCAACATGTGTTCTGTGATGTTGATCTAACTTTTAATGAAAACGCGTATGTTCATTGTAAACTATGAAAAAGTGCAATGTTGGTGATTTTAGTGTCATCAATTATTTTATGTGTAATGGTGATTTTACCTGGGACCAAATGAATTTTAAGTTAAGTTATAATACGAGTTTGGAGGTGCAGAGTGCACACTTGTATAAACTAATTAACTTGATTTCGGATACAATGAATGGTAACGTTTGTGACAGAAAATTCGTCACTAGGACGTTGCAAGAATTTAATAGATGGTGACTGTTGGGAATAGTGACAGAAAAAAATGTCACTATTAAGTATTGCAGAAATTTATTAGAAAGTTAGTTACTTTAAACCAAAAAGTGCAATCATTCATGAAAATGGGTGACTTTTCATGAAAAGTCATTTTGTCTATTATATATAGATACCAATTTTGGTCTTTCATGATAAGATGAATAATCACACCAACACATACAATTAATATTCTTTATGTTTTTCTTAATTTCTTGTGTCTAGACATTAAGAGTGTTCTTGTCTTATCTCAATATGAATTTCGTGTAACACAAGGCACCAAATAGGGTCGAAATATTGTATTCGGAAAGTGAACTATACACGATTCAAGAATTATCTAAGCAATTATTGATTATCATGACCCGAATACCCACATGCAAGGCTTTAGGCTTTTCACACAATTTATGCATGATATGTACGCATACAAATACACACATAGAAATTTTCTAGTATAGTAAACATTTGCAAATAACCAAGAGAAGTACATTCAGAGTATTGAAATATATATTCAGAGTATTGAAATACCTTACGTTTGAAAAATAACATATATTTCAATACTCTGAATGTATTTCTCTTGAAATACCTTACGTTTGAAAAATAACATATATTTCAATACTATGAATGTATTTCTCTTGGTTATTTGCAAAAGTTTACTATACTCTTAGTGCATATTTGTCTGCATACATATCATGCAGAAATTTTGTAAACAAAGCCAAAAGCATTGCATTTTTTCGTAATTTACAATGAACTTACGCGTTTTCATTTAAAAGTTAGATCATCATCACAGAACACATATGTTGATTGATGAATATTTTGATGTTGGATATTGTGAGCTGTCTGTACTTTTTTTTTCTTTTTTTTTTTTTTTTTTTATCAATGGTTCTAACTTGAAAGTTGTTTGTAAAAATGTGTTAATTAAAAATCATTTTGTGCAAACGGTTTAGTATACTCTTAGGATCACTCTTGACTTTTCACTTGATTTATAAATCCTACTCTTTTTTAAATTTTCATTTAGAATCCTTCACTCAGAGATATATTTGAATGTATCTCCTTTATTGTAGTAGTTGAGGATTGAATTATATTTATTGAAGTTTATAAGTGGTCTTTAATTTTTTTCAGTGTCAGTAACTTACATCAATTGCATACTTTTGAGTAAAGTGTGCATTTATATATGAAAAAAGAACTTATTACACTTACCATATTTACATATTTATGTCAACTACCTTATTAATTACTATCCTCTCTTTATTCATAGATTCAAACCAACGTATATGTTATCTTTGGTAATGACGAGTACAGTACAAACATCAAGATATATGTGGTGAATTCAACTTACAATACAAAAATACGCTACGCGATGTCGCATTCGTTCAACAAGCACCCATTTTTGTATGCTATTAAGTTGTTATACATTTTGTTTTCCCTCGCCTTTCTATAAAAGGACGTGTATTTGACAACAATAAATGAAAAGTTTAGCCAACTTAAATTACGTTTGAAACATAACATATACATAAGTTAGCTAAAATTTTCATTTATGGTTGTCAAATATATACATTCTTTTATAAAAGGACGTGGGAAAACAAAATGTATACAACTTAATAGCATACAAAAGATATAAACAAAAACAATTTGTTAAGCGGTTTGAATGATAATTTTTCATCCAAAAATCAATCTTAGCATTTAACCACATCGCTGTTGTAGTTTTTCTACTTTTGGGCTTAGCTTGAAATCTTGAAATTGATGTACGTGAATAACCTAGTGAATTATTACTATATATATTAAAACCCATTTGATACGACGTCGTTCAAATAACAGTACCCTTGGCCCATTTAATTCGTCAGCCCATTGTACGCGTTGGTCCATGGCCTGCGTTTCCGGTTCGTTTTTCTTATACACAACACACTAACATAGCCACACCCCAGTCACCCACATAAACCTAGAAGATTCCCGATCACACACACGCACAATCTCCTTCCACCCTCTACTTCTGATCCGTATAAGACGTTGATTATTAATCCTGGTGCTTCTAAATCTAGGTTAAAAAAGCTTTTAGAGAGTTGGCATCGAAGGTAATACAGTAATATATTTTTTTATGTGATTCTTATTTATTTTTTTATTGATGACTTTTTATGTAAAAAAGTAATTTATTTTGTGTTTGATTTGGTTTCAGTATCATCCGGATGTGTGTAGAGGAAGTGATTGTGGAGTTCAGTTTCATCAAATTAACGAACCTTATGATGTAAGTGTTTACTTTTTGTTTTTAAAAAAAGTTTGATTACATATAATTAGCTTTAATGTTTGGTCATATTGCTATACTGTGATTGTAAAGTAGTTGTGAGTCTGTCATTGGATGATGATAATAAGGGGGCTACTCCGATCTGAGGTTGATTATGGTTCGTTTGTGTTTTTGTTTTTATGAATTATGTATGATCTCAGGTTACAGTAAGTGTGTCGGAAAGGATAACGATACCATTGTAATTGAGGTTTCATATATTAATGAAGCTAATTCATTAGCCTTTGTTTTTAGTCTATTAAATTTTTTGAGTGATTTAATTGAGTTTTCGTATTTTCATTTTGCAGGTTTATCGTTATATTCATATGGGTTAAGGAAAGGATCTTGACAAATCTCAGTGCACGGTTATAGGTTTGTGTTTCTTTTAAATGTTGGACTTTTTAGACTTTTTTTTGTGTTTGATTATTGATATGATTTGTGGGATTTTTATGATTTGTGAAAAAAGAGATGAAATTATTTGATTTGTGCGTTTTGTTTGTATTAAGAATAAAACCACTTTAGCGTTAGATTTAATAGTTGGTTATGAGATCAGTAGATTCTTAATCCTCCATAAAGCGAGCCAAGTATTGTATTGCTCAGACTTTGCTGCTATTTTTGTTATAGGAACTGCAAGTTTGTGGTATTGTTTTTGATTTGTATGAGATTTTGCTGTGTTCATTGTCTAAAATTAATAGCGCCGCGTTATAGCGCGTTTTAACCACTTGCTTTAATAAGATGACTTATTTCTTCAACGTATTTATGTTATTTTTCGGAAACTGGTCCGGGTATTCAATGTTATAGGTGTCAGTTGCGTCCGCGCTGAGAAAATTGACAATGGAATATCTCAGTTTGAAGTTGTGTAAGTGCTTGATAAAAGTATTGACGGACTAAGTATTGTGGTAAGTTTGTTTTCACCTCCTTCAAATTAGTTTTAGCATTTCTTTTTCGGTGTCAATGTATTATGTACTGGTCATGAAATGTGGCTGTTTTCCAGGCGAATGATGAGACAACTGAGGAGCGGCAGAAGGAGTTGGACAAGTTAACTTCGGTACGTAAGCATGAGCCATGGGCTGTTAAACTAACAGTTATAATATTTTTGAATGATTTTTTTTAGAAATATGTAGCTAAAGGCTTTTACAATGTATTTAACATTCATTAACATGGGTAAATTAGAATCTTATACTTTGTTCGTTGATTTCTCATAAAACAACGTCAAAGAGCGTAGAATACAAAAGATGGTAAATAAATATTCTAAATCCTTTAAATTTGTTGTTGCAGGTGTGGCCAGAAAAAAAAGGCAAACGTTCTTGCTTCTTACTGTAACAAGAACAAGCGTACCCATCAAACTCCCCAATGTAAGTATGATCCTTTACCACAACCATCGAGTTTCTAAGTCCTTAGACTTTCATGTTGTGGTGGTGGTCTTTAAAGTAGTAATTTGCAAGCCCTCACTAATTGTCCCAAGAGCCATTCTACACATTGTGCACAAAACCACGTAAATAGTGGAAGTTAGCAAGTGTGTGCACCCTTCACCTAAATAAAAAAGAGCTAGAACCTCATGGATTTAGTCCAAAAATTGTACATCACGATCAACAATTAGTATATACTAATATTGACCAACGGCGCACAGGATATGAACCTGTGACCTTTGATAGGGAGTTAACCAGAGTACACCTGCCGTATACAGAGTATTATTAATAGGACGGGCTATGAAAGAGCAAAAACAAAGTTTTGCAAAACCTAACATTTTAGGGGAGACCTGTTAAATTAACTTTGCATGCTAGGTCTTATTTGTTTGGCTTTGTGTTAAAGACACATTTATAATAAACTAATAATGCCATAGGCCAATTCATACATAGAGCTGTGAGATGGCAAAAAAGTGTTGAGGTGAGATCCATACGGATCACTCAATCTCTAAAGATCAAAAGAACACATCTCGGCCTTTCATTTTATTTTGATCCAATGGCTAACAGCAAATCACACAATTATACAATAAGGGCAAAATTGTCTCATATAAAAGTCACAAATCCCTCCTACTTTCATTCTTTCCAGGTTTTCAACATTTTCTCTCTCAACAAAACACACACACCGTACACAAAAACACATGCAAAATCACGATTTACACACACACACAATAACCGTCGTCAATCCCGCCGTTAATCGATACCCGATCTGCTGTTGTCCCGCCATCGATCTGTCGTCCTTCATTGATACATTGTCCATCGTTGATTTTTAAATGAAAAAATCAGTGTACAAATCAAAATGGAGTGATCATCTTCTTCAGCCTTCTATGTTTACGGATCTAGGCTTATGGATTTTGGTGGGTTAGATCATGGATTTGAAATTGTAGTGTGTTATTAAAAAAATGGATGATTGTCAGTTAATGAAGCAGATTTAGTTGTTGTTGCCGTTGTGGATTCTGAAAATCGTGTGGTGAATTCTGAAATCCAGGTTATGGTGGATGAAGTTGTTGATGATCCAGATGCACACCATGTGTTTGATGAAATGCGTCTATGATAATCACCTGTGATTCTGAAGCAAAATCATATGTGATTCTGAAACAAAATCACATGTGATTTTGTAACAGGTAATTCATATAAGAGGTAAGCACCCATCTTATCATTATCAGTTCCATACTTGATGTAGTTGTTATCGAGAGTAGAAACTCTAAAAATGTTGAACGAGTTCAGATTTTCAAAGAAGGCTCGAGGTATGAGTTCAAAGATGTTGATAGGTTGAAAAATCAGATGTAGATGATGAAAAAAAAGTGTTAAACCTGCTAAAAATAGATCAGGTGTGATTAACATATAATTATGTTTATGAATGTGTTATCATGATGGACATGTGATTTGAACATGCAATTATCCTAATACATGTTATTGAACCAACAAGTATAATTAAATCACATTTGATTATGCATGAAATCATATGTGATTCTCTGTGAAATCACATGTGATTTTGTTTTGGGCCGACGAGGTAATGAAATGTTGGAGACATCATTTCCTTTGATGAAACTTTCAGAACTAGCAAGTAAGTTTAGACTGTTTGACTTTTATAATTAAGTAAAAATCACATGTGGTTTAGCCTAAATCACATGTGGTTTAGTCTAAATCACAAGTTATATAAGCTAAATCACAGGTGATCTAGCATAAATCATGTGTGATTTAGCACAAATGATGTTTGTTTATTAGGTGTACATTTGCTCACTAAGGTCATGTGTTTTTATATGCTTTCAGGTACAATATGGTATTTGTTTCATTCACTGTAATAGATAATGATGGAAAGAGTGTGACAATTGTTGCGGGAATGCTTAAAAGTGAACACCAAATCATACATTTGGCCTCTGGAGTCGTTTATGACAACATTCTACAAGCAACCTACATTATTGGTAACATATCAAGATGCGATGAAGAGAATGTGGAGTGAAAGCTAATACGCATACCAAAAGACTTGCTCGTTAGGTCAAAGACAATAGCGATGAATAAACTGATAACTTTATTTTTACTTTATAAATATTTTTTATGTTTTGTTTGATTTTAAATATTTTTGGATTGTGAACTCAGTTTTACTGAGACGTTGATTTTTTGCTTCAAATAAAATCGTGATCTATGAATTCATATTTGAATAAAAGCCTTATTGGGATTTTAAATTTCACTTTATATTTAGCTGTTTTGTTATAGTCACAATTAAAATTTGTTAAAAATAATAAGAAATTAAACAAAAGTATGTGATAATCATGCCAAATCACTTGTGATCTTTGGTAAATCACTTGTGATTCACATAATTATTACTTAAAGTAACATCCAATAACAATTAAGAGAATCTATTTAAAACATACATTTCCTGAAACTTGGTAACGTAATCAAATATGTTCGTTGCACAATTACACAGATGCTAAAATTAACAAAATAAACATCATTTTTCCATTGATTACAAATACCCAAATACTTGTCCATAACTACACGTGACTTTTCATATCCCAACAAAATTTTAAAAGTCAATCCGTAATCCAACTACTACTTGCATTATAACACAAACGACCTTAAATAACACACAACAAACGTATAAAATAGTTCGTTACTACAACTGTCCATCAAACTCTGTATCCCAACGCGTTTCTTCCTAGCCGTTATCACATTTAGATTTTCTTGGATATTTGTTTGGTCCGATTTTGTTGAGACACTTTGGAAACTCCAACACCTGCGTAAAACATTTGATTTTGTAAGATTAAATAATCATGAGCGGCGCATGTCTATGAAAGGGACAAATGAACAAAAAAAACTCTGTTAGTTTGATTAGTTTGATTCGTTTGATTCAGTGTTATTTTGTAACCAAATCACATGTGATTGAGTGTTATGTTTACCTAAATCACGTGTGATTCAGTGTAATGTTTACATGAATCACTTGTGATTTACACATGTAATTTTCTTCTTTTTCGTGTGTTGTTGTGTTAAGGCATGCAAGTTGTAGTAAAAAAATTGGCTTGACTGATAGACAAGTTAAATGAGTTTACAAACACAAGTACCTTTATCAACCTCAGAGGTGGCAATGTTTTCACAAGTGTACTGAGTTCAGCGTCATCTTTTACTACACAAAAACGAAAATTAATGAACATAATAACAATACCAGACCAAACATAGAAAATATATCATAATTTCAGCTCAAGTTTCTTTTTTATTCATGTCATGTTTCAGGTACTTAAAATAGAGAATCACATCATGTTAAGGAAATTTATTCATTTTTTTCTATTATTTTTTTTGAATTTCGTTTTATTTTCATATACTAATAGAAAAAAATACACATGCAGACACAAACTAAATTTTATCCTAAATGTCAAAGATCTAGTATACCGTTGATTTGTAGCTATGCATATTAAAGCTTGACATATTTATATATCTATAACTTGTTACTATCACTAATTACAATCCAAAAAAAAAGTTTATAAATTGATTTCATATTCATTCATTAATGAATTTGTCTACTAGCTTCCAGATTCGAAAGACTTCCACATGCCTTTAAAATATTTGAATAAGTGAAATGATTTGGCAAGACATCACCTTGTGTAATCATATTACAGTAGAGCTCAATGGTAGTTCTATACTTCTATTATGACCTTCACTTTGCACATATCTAGTAATCATCGCAGTCCAAATCGTCACATTAAGATCAAGCATCCGTTCAAATACTTTTCCAGCGTCCTCAATTGACTCTCTACTATCACACTTCGAATACATATCCAATAGACTGCACCCAACATACACATCCAAATAGAGCCCCATCTTCACAACCCACGAATGCAATTGCTAACCAACAAAAACAAACCCAATTCAGCATAAGCAGACACAACGCTACTTAAAGTAAACCGATCAGGCATAAACCCATCCAACAACATACACAAAAACAATTCAATCACATCTTCATGACACCCCAACTGCCCATATCTACTAATTGTCAAAGTCTACGTAACCAAATTTCTCTCAGGCATTTGATCAAACACTTTCTACGCAGACTCCAAATCGCCAAAACATTTAGTAAACAAATCAATCAAAGCACAACCAACACACACATCAGAATCAAAGTAGCCATTATTGATCACAAACCTTAACATCATCATCCGTAATCCATAATCCACATCATCATCATCCATAATCCACATCAGACTCAATGAAGACGATTGGGGCAACATATCACCTTTAGATAGTGATATTTCGTCTTGTATGTCCATTGAATAGCTTTGATTTTGATCAATTTGGCCTGAACAACGGTTAGGGTTTGATACGGTGGTTGGTGGTGCTTATGTGTGAAAGTAGTGTGTGTATTACAGGTGAGAAGATTGAATGAGAAATGAAAGACCCTGTCACTTTAGTTAGTAAGAGTATAGTTACCAAATTGCCCCTCAGTAAATAATTTAATTAAATTGGCAATTAATCTGAACCATTGGATTGAAATAAGATGGGTGGTTAAGATCAACCGTTTTGATCTCTAGCAAAAAATGGTTCTGCATTGAACTTTTCTCAAAAAGTGTTAACATGTTCAACTTCAAAAAAACACAACTTTTAAATGGGGGGAGGAGTTAAGGACTCATGGGCAACCCATAGAAAGTCTCGAAGAGCCTGATGTTGTGAGAAACCGCTCTCAGAGATTAGGCCCGACCATTAGACCCAAAGATATCAGTTAAGAGACCTGAACTTAGTTGTCTGTATGTTTTTTTTCCTGATTTTTGGTTTATAATTCTATCCATTTCTTAGGCATATATGGTTCTGGTATTAGTATGGAAAATGTACTTTTGGCTGAGAATGGTGCTACAGATGAAGGAAATGTTGCCGTCGTTATGTATCAAGCCCGATCATTGGATATGCATTTGCTGTGTTATATTTGGTTCTCACTTATTGTATATTCAGTTTACCACTTAAATAGTTATAAGATGTACTCATTTTTGGGCTCAATTTTATGCAAAACGTGCAATGTTTCTGTTACCCAATAACCATTGTTTCCATCGATTGGATGGAAGCCGTGCAATAATCAAAGATGTACTCAGTTTTCGGCTAAATTTTATCTAATAGTTTTTTTTGTTTCAGCTGCAGCCAATCCAGAACCAACCACAAACCATTTGAGACAAAAACGTAATCAAAACTTTCACGATAGAAACCCCGCCCGGCCGCAACGCGGCCGACCGTCGCCCAACTCGTTTTTATCTATTATTGAATTATCTTTACTTTTCTTGGATTTCTTAAAAGGAGTTGCAAGTTCCAACCCTGAACCGGTTATTTCTTTAGGTTATCACTCCAAGCTTAACAATAGTAGTATCTTGGAAACCTAATTAGTCTTGGGGTATACATTATGCGCGCAGAGAGTTGGGTATTGCACGTTATTATAGCTCAATGCCGTGTGCTTTGTATTGAATTGGTGGATAACTTAACACATAGACCCCACTTTTAGAGAGATGTCAAGGTAGTTACGGCGGAGTACTCTATGACAACGTTGCATAAGCGAGGATCAATGCGAGGTGTGGAACATCGTTATTTGTCATTCATCTATTTATGTCTTTTTTTTATGGCTTTTCTTTTCTCTTTTATTATGTTTGCATAAGAGAAAAAGTTTACAATGGGATTACCTGTAACTGTTGTACTTCGGTGAATTGTTAGATAAGGATCTATTATGTTGTTTATTATCGTCATTTTGACAATATAAAATATCCAATTTTGTGGCTTTTTAGATGGTGAAACACTGCGTATAAGCCATAATATAAATGTAAATTCTGCAATAAATATGCCTCGGAGATTTTTTTTTTTTTTTTTTTTTTTTTTTCTTTTTTTTTCTTTTTTTTTTTTCTTTTTTTTTTTTTACAGCGCGGCAAAT
>LBNU01018144.1:127711-152602 GCA_014162995.1 Artemisia annua | reverse complement strand
GTTCATTTAGTGCAAGTCTTGAATTCACATAAACTAGAATCGAAGTTTTTAAAACAAACTTGTTTTCATAAATTTTAAAACGGACGTAAAACTATTCAACCCCCCCCATTCTAGTTTTCCACAAAATTAATAACTAAGATTAAAATCATTTTAAGTCTAACGAATGCGTATGCGTGCATTATAACTTATAGGTAGTAGATATATCACGATAACTCGTGTTTTCATTTTGAAATTTATTAATAACAACTGACATATTTATTAAAAGGAATAACATGAATCGTTCTTTTTAAAAACGAGGCATTCTAACCCATGCTTTTAATACAAATTAACCGTAAAAATATTTATTTATATCTTACGATCTTCTTATGTTTTGTTAATAAGAAGCGTAAAATCATTTTAACGAAATAAATAAAATACGTAAATTTTCGAGCCAATAGTTTTCTAACTCATTTCACTAAATAAATAAACCATAAAACATGTCTAGTTAAATAGCTTTTCCAAAGCCAAAACCATTTTTATGAAACACGTTATCAGTAACATTTTTTACTTACACTTTCATAGAAATACATAGTTAAAATCTAAATAAACATGTAAGTAAATAGATAAGATATAAATAAATTGAATCTTTCAATGGATAAGATTTAAATTACACTAGGTAAACACTAGTTATAGTACCCGTGCACGCACGGAGTTTTGACATAAATTTTTTATCATGTATTTAATATCAAATATATTGTCTTAAAATATTTTGAACTTTACATCTATTAATTTAGTATAAGTCAAATTTATTTTGCAATAACAATGCCTATTAAAAATAGTCGGAACACCCCTGTATTCAGCTATTATTACAGTTCCAAGCACCCCTAAAATTAGCAATTGAAATAGTCTCAAACACCCTTGAATTCAGCTATCAAGGCAGTTTCAAGCACCCATCAATTCAGCTATTAAAAACAGTCTCAAACACCTTGAATAACTATTAAGACAGCCATTAAAACAATCCTAATCAGCACTAAATCTAACTATTAAGACGGTCTCAAAACCCTTTAAAAACTTAGTATAATTAGTAGAAAATAGCAGTCCCAAACTCCAATAACTTAAGCAAGTCCCACTTTAGTAAACCGGCTCATTCTTTTTGCAGAAGATTTTCAAGTGAATGAGACATATTAGTTACATCTCTTTCTAGATCATCATTATTCTATATTACAACAAATTCAAAAGCAATTAACTCATCAAATACTTGTGAGATTTGTTTTTTTGTTGCAACTTAGGAATAAGGTTAATGCAACACATATCAGTGTCTAAGACAAAGACATTTAAATAACGTTAACTTGGGATTATGTGAGTTAGCCGTTTAAGTATACGAAAATTTAAGAGACAACTTGATTTTAAAATTCAATAAACACATATACCATATAGACTTAGGATCAAATGAGAAGAAACCTTAAAATGAGAAGAATGAGAAATATCTATAAATACACATTAGAGATGTGTCGACTTGAATTAGATGCATCCTTAAATTTTTATATGCACCATAATATATTTTCTAGCTAAAAATTAGATGCATATACATATATTAGACGCATTTCATCAAGTTAGACGAATCCTATGTATTTTTCGTCCTCTGCGGGTCAAATTTGTTGTTAGTAATACTATGCATCGTTTTCACTTCAAAATCACTTTCGAAACTAAGTGAGATGCATCTAAATGAATAGAG
The DNA here is from genome assembly GCA_014162995.1 of Artemisia annua. Taxonomy (NCBI): domain Eukaryota; kingdom Viridiplantae; phylum Streptophyta; class Magnoliopsida; order Asterales; family Asteraceae; genus Artemisia; species Artemisia annua. The sequence continues at coordinate 150,888 of LBNU01018144.1, read as the reverse complement.
GTGCATCTAATTCAAGTCGATGCATCTCAAATATGTGGTTATAGTTATTTCTCATTCTTCTCATTTTAAGCTTTCTTCTCACTGGATCCTTACCCATACCATATAAACAAATTATTAAATCAAATATATGTTCTAACTAACCTTTAAAGTAAATTCGTAGTTGATGCATAAGGTGTAGTTTCGGGGGTTTTTATGGTTCCTACTTTAGCATACTTGGTGATGAACTTGTATTCCCTGTCTGTTAATGTGTCAAGTTCGAATAAACAACGCATAAGGACCAACTGGTATATAAAACATCCTGAAAGAAACATCAATCAGCTAATACTCAAAATATTGACACAAAACGTACACTTTTTTTTCCTTCATTTATTTTGGACTTAACAACGCGCACAATACACTTTCCGCTAAAGTAATAAAAAATAGAAGGTGCAGCCTAATAGAGCATATCACTTGTCAAAATGAGTAAATTAGCTTTGTATAACGTTTATAACTGACAGACATGCTGAGGTTGATGTTGATGTTATTGTTTAACTTTAACTATTGATATCATGTTTTACAAAATGTGCGAATTTAGTAGCACATAATGAGCGTTAATGAAGTTAAAATATGCTCCGTAAAGTATTTAAAATGTTTTTATGGATATTCATATATAAATTTTAAATACCAATTTCATGAGTCGTTTGATATTTATATTCCCGTTACTAATAATTTAGCCGTATTTAATATTCAAACCCGTGTACGCGTAAATTAAACTTTTAAATAGAATAACATGAGTCCTTATTTAAAAAAAATATTCTAATGGATGAAAGTGTAAAAACTAATACTAATACTTATGTAATTTTAAACAAAGTTAATATTAAAAAGTATAAGGGGTATAAAGTGTAAGGGGTTATTTGTGTTTTTTCTAAAGTTATTAAAAAACATGGAAACTTGTAATTTTACACTTAGCTCCATATAATTTATTTAAAATTCAACCACTAAAGTTTTATTAATTACTTCATCTTTTTTTAAGTTTTTGTTTTCATAAATTTGACACCTATATTTTTATGTATTTTTTTTCTTAACCAAATTTCTCCATCAAATTTATTATGTTTGACCAAAATCGATTTAATTTTGACTTTCTATTGACCAATCATATTGCTTGATTTCGCCTACGTGGCAAAATCAAGCTCTCCTATTGGTTTAATTTTTTTTTCAATGAGAAGGGTTTTACAAAAACACTCCGAAATAATGTAATTCTTTTATTATATAAAAGATTGTCCCTTAAATAAAAGGTTTCACAGTCGATTCTCAGTTATTTATATTACTTTTCATATATCTATAATTATTGAACACATATTTTTTGATACTTAAGTAAAAGATCTGCTTTTATTATATGGGCAATACCAATCTACTTTCGTGTTTTTATAAGTTTAGTGATGTTTATATATATTTTTACAAAATCAATGATGTTTATGTAAAACTTTATAAGTTACGTAACCCAAATGAACAAAATAAAAGTCTATTATTTTATGCGCATTTTTTTGAAATTTTAGTAGCGTAACCCAAAATAAAAGATAAATATATTATAAAAGATAAATAAAAGTTGATTATAATCGTAAAAAGAAAAAAAGAGTGAAAAAAAAAGTAAACATACGCAAAAGAAAAAAGAAAAAAAAGAAGTTGTGACTTAAGTAAATTAAGTATAGTAATTAAACTAAAAAAGCTACAAGGGGGTCCCATTAATTTAATGGCTATGTTGCATTGCTAAATACGAGAAGTGAAATTCATAGTACTTTGACCAAATATATATCCTGGTGTCTTTAGTAGCACCCGTAGGTTAAATGACTTTACACTGACATAAAAGCATCAGCTCATATTTATGATGTTGGTTGGGAGTTAAAATCAATACTATGTATATGACAAACAATCAATTTATGCTACATACTGTTGTCATCTATTTAAAATCTTTTACACACATTTGTCTTTCAAAGCTTTAAATGTTAACATATCTTCATAACATACTTGCCAATCTTACACATAATATATTGCCAATCTTACCAGGGCCGTCTCGTGGTTTTTGGTGGCCCTAGGCAATAATAACAAAGAGGCCCTATTACACTTGTAAACTAAAGAGAAATTGCATATAAACTTGAATTATATAACTCATATATGTTTAACATTATACGTATTTATATGCAAAACTAATAAAAATGTGGCCCATTTTAAGTGGAGGCCATGTGCGACGGCACCTATTGCACACCCTTCTGAGACCAAGATTTCAAAAGAAAGAGAATTGTATAGATAAGCTATACCATAAGTTAAAGGTGATATATGCAAAGTTTAGATGCTTGGTGCCTTGGTGGGTCACAAAGACTTAAAGAACCCATATTTACATGAAGGGGGAAAAAATGTTTACAAGTAAAAATTAAAACGGCACCATTTATCCAAAAAAAAAAAAACTCGTAACTAATTACCATTACCTATTTTATCCAAACAGACAACATTTCGAAAGGATGGTATTCAAGCCATTGGAGAAACAGGCAACATTCAAGCAAAAGTTACTCAATAAGATGGTATTCAGGCCATTGGAGAAGTCAAGTTGACAATGATACATTTCGAAAAGGTGCAGGGGCTCTATGTAATCTGATTCTCCTCATCTTTGTCATATGATAAGTTGATATCTTTGTAAGTGGTAAAAAAAAATAGCAAGTTAATCTCTTGATAAATTACTTTTTTAACATGATCCTAACTTAGTTAACGCGTCTAGTGCAACCTGAAATTATGTAACTGTAATACCAATCTACCTTTCAGGGATGCTGACATATAATACGTGTTTACGCTAGCTGTTTTTTTATTATAAAAGATTATATAAAAAAATGGGTGCTTATTGAACGAATGCGACATCGAGTAGCGTATTTTTGTATTGTAGGTTGAATTCACCACAAACATATTCTGTTTTGTTTGAAGTGTTTGGTTGCAGTTTCCTCAGGTATATGGCTGGCTACCTAATTAATGGACTGTTTTGACTCAAGATTTGATGAATGTGTTTGTATGGCTTCTTAAGGTTTGTTCTTTTATTAGAATCCGAACTTTTAAGTATTTAGAAACAACGATTTCAGTTGCTTTAATGACTCGAGTATCTGGTAATGTTGACCATTCATTCTAAAGCTATTACATCATTGTTACTACTAGACTGTGGACGAATGCATGTGAACAAATGTTGTTTACCCAACAACTAGTTTTGTCTGCAGATGCTCACCAGAAGACTGGTGTCTTGAGCCACTAGCTAGTCTTAATAAACCATTTAACTGCGATCCCGGGTGAGCCGGGTCAAAGCCAAATGTTTGTCTAGGCTGCTTGGAATCAAACTAGACCTAGAGTAAACCACTTGCTCTTGCTCCTGGTGACTAGATGTTGAGCCTTTACTGAAATAATATATCTTTGCATTCATATTAGACACACTAATTAATTGATAAAAAAAAAATGCTTTAGGTAAACCGAACCAACCCGTTTTGACTCCTACCAAGTTTACCCGTAACTCTAACCCATTTTGCCACCTGTAATTGTTCATTAAATCTACTGAAAACGCCAGAAGAAATTGCAAAGTAATTTGTCAACATTTGCCTATCTTTTTCCATACAATAGTAATTGAGTGCTACAGTGACCATATTAATTAAAATCTTGAAAGAATGAAACAGTGGTAAGATACATAACAGAATAACTTGGTATGTGTGGGTCAGTATGTGATTATTTTTTAGACTCGTGTAATTCACGCTTAACTGATATTCGTTAATTTATACATATATTTAAGGCCAAAATTCCCTCACTTTAGGATAAATAAATAACAAAAGTATAAACTTTACTGCATATATTGTGTGATTCTTGTTCGACACACTAATTAATTGATAAAAAAAATGTTTCCGGTCAACCCGTTTTGACTGCTAATTAACAAGTTTACCCGTAACTCTAATCCATTTTGTCAAGATTAGTAATTAGTGTGTGGGTTTTTGCAGCGTGTGTGCTCACGCCAAAAGTGGCACTGCATAGTTAAGTTCACTTTTAACCATACAACAGCTTACATCAAATCTTAGGTCGAATTCACCCGACATCTGTCGTTTTGTTTTCAGCCCGAATTCTTAAAATCCCATCTCGAAAAATGAAACCCGAAAATTAAATTTATCAATAAATCTAATAAAATAGTGAATACCCCAAACAAACAAACTATAGAACTAAAGAACAAAAGAGCACATTTACCACACATGAAATTGCTTCACGACCATCACTATCTCAAGTACATTGGACCCATGACTCCATGAGCTTTAAATGACCAGGACGAAATTGCTTCAGGACCATAACAGGAACATAAATAAGCAGTTTATCCACCAACCATTAATGAACATAGTGTTCACTGTTCAACACATTTCCCACAATGAGATTAGAACCAACTTACAATGATCCATCCTTAACAATCCTAGCGGCAAACAAAAAGAGTGCACCGACTAGACTAAGAATCATGAAGTAGTACGTCGTTTTAAACGAATAGTGTGCGAGGTCGAAGTCATGCCCAACACCAACAACAAAATGAATCTACGACGAGACCAGCAGCCTCCAATGATGATACATTATATCATAGAAGATAGTATCCAGAGCGATACTATCAGAATAACTTCATATGTGGGTTGGTTTGGGATTATGTTTGAGACTCATGTAATTCACCCTTGACAGTTGACAACTTATATTCCTTAATTTTTGTACATATTTAAGACAAAAATTCCCTCACTTTAGGGTAAATAAATAACAAAAATATAAATTGTATTGCATATAGTGTGCAATTTTTGTTATTTTATATTGCAGGTAATTTTATATGGAGCGTCCAGACAAAAGACGAACTTTTGAATGATTAAAGGAAGCCCAAACGGAACCAAATTCGAACTACAGTATGATAAATCCGGTCCAGCCAAGAAATAGGATTAAAGATATTCAAATCCAAAGAGTGACAAGTAACTGTACTTACCAATGGGCCTCTGGTCTAACAGTATGGAGGTTTTACCCTCCTAGGCAAGGTCTCAAGTTCGAGTCTTGTCTAGGGCGATAGGGGTTTCCTCCCGCGTGCGTAAGGGAAGGGTGCCATTGCCTTCTGGGCTGGACCCAACCTGGTTGTGTAGGCTCGCTACGCCTTCTGGGCTAGGGGCCATGTAGCCACAGCTGCCATCCAAAAATAAAAATAAAACAAGAAACTGTACTTGGTCTAGTGGTTTGCGAATGGCTCTATATCGGGGAGGTCAGGGGTTCGAGTCCCTTTCAGTTCAATTTTTGGTTATTAACTAGTCGCCATGTCAGCATGGCGTGTCAACGCTTAGTCAACGAGCAACACGTGGAACACACGCTTGGCACACGTTTAGCACACTTCTCGAATCAAAACGTGCCACATGGTGATGATGTCGGCAATCTTGTTATCATATGCTTGACCAGAAGTTTAAGGAGGGTGTGTTGTATAATGTTTAGATAGTTGAGGGCCTGTTGAGCAAAATATGAAACCCTAGTTTTGGGCCAAATATGTAAAATGAGTTTCTATAAAAACCCACCCACTCACTCACCTCATAAACACATCATCTTCTTCCTCATTTTCTTATAAAATCTCTCTACTACTACTGCTGCATTACACCAACACTACACCAACACCACCGCCACCGCCACTCCCACCACCATCACCACCACCACTACTACTACTACGGAAAAGAGCGACCGAAAGTACCGCCATAATAATGATTGTTATGAAAATCAAAGCGACGATGTTGTCTTGATTAGTTTCAGGTTCTTTCAGGGGGGACAAAGGGTGTTGTAGATGTGTCAACAGAGAGTGTAAGGTTGACAGTTTTATCTGGGTCCGTGTTGTTAAATGGAGTTGGTAGGTGGTGTCCGATGTTTTGATAAAGAGGGCAAAGTTGAAATTTTGTGGTCTGTACATCTCAAGCTTACTTTCATCATCATCATCATCTCATCACAACTTTGTCCCGTCTCTTACCTCATGATGAAAGTATGCTTGAGATGTACGGACCATAAAATTTCAGCTTTGCTCGCTTTATCAAAACATCGGACACCACCTACCAACTCAACTTAGCAACGCGAACCCAAATAAAACTGTCAAGCTTAGACTCTCTGTTGACACATCTACAACACCCTTTGTCCACCTAAAAGAACCTGCAACTAATCAAGACAACATCGTTGCTTTAAAATTTTCCGTAACAATCGCCATTATGGCGGTACTTTCGGTTGCTCTTTTCCGTCATTTCACAGCGGATCAAGAAGAAGCCAACTAGTATAGGATTAAGATGTTATGGTTACACTTTGATAGTATCGTTTAGTTTTAGTACTAGTAGTATTTTGCTTTTTATTTAGAGTTTCAACCAGTATGTTATGTTTTATGAAAAAAAGTTACTATCTTTCCTGTCAATCGGATGTTTTGGAGTTTATAAATGCTTGTGTTTCATGTTTACGGCTAAAGATTGTTTACAAAGTATTAAATTTGTTGTCGTATTGGTTCTGTTCATTATGTACCAGTTGTTCATTATGTACGGGTGTTACCGGTTTTTCACCATGATATTGATTTGTGAGATGTGAAAAAATCGCGAGGGTTAATTGGACTAAAATTTACAACAATAACTGGCTTTAAAACAGTGAAAGTGTAGTTATAAATAAAATACATTCCCATCTAAATGTGAGGTGCAGTGGAAAAAGGTTAAGGTGTCGTGTTCATTGACGACTAACAATCGTAAGTATGTCGTGTTCATTAGCGGTATGAGATGAAGAGATAAGAATCATGGTTACGTAGTGCGATTGATTTCGGAATAATAATCGGTCATTGATACGGCTATAAATGGCTAATTTATCATTAAAGCCGTGATATCGAGTTTTTATTAGTTTTAGCATGGATCATTTTAACAAAATATAACTAGGAAGCGCATAGTGGACTTATTAGGGATTGGGTAGATACATCAGTTAGATCATGCAAATAAATGTCACATTAGAGGTTTGATATTGTTAATAGAGACTTTGTTTGTGAAATCGCGGCTCTCTTTGTTTGTTAGACAATAGATGGTATGGACTCCGGTGACCTCTTGACCTTCATCAAGTTCATCAATTGGTTAAAAATGAAAGTGCAATTTTTATAAATACAAGTGCATGAAGTTGCAAATACCTTACATGTAGACTGTATACATTGACAAAAAGGTTGATTATTAATGTTACATCTTGCTAGTTATTAATGGTACATGAGGAAAATTCATGTCATAAGAACATTGAGAATGGAAATTTATAGTTAAGGCATTTATTGTTTATTAGTTAGAGCATGAAGCTTTTTTTAAATATACGAAGGGAATGTAATTCTTTGTTTCTGAGAATTGTTTAGTGGATAATGGGAATTAAATTGACTCAGAAGTGATTGTGTTTGATATATAAAAAGTTTAACTCGGAATTTTGTAAAGGCCTAATACCAAAATAAAACATCATACTTGTCAAAAAAAGCTGTTTTGCGTAGCGAACAAAATTTTTTCCTTGTTTGTGGGTCAAAGTCGACTATTTTGTACACAAGTGAGTATTATTCCACCCCCTCATCAAGTTACCGGTTAACACCCCCCCCTCTCTCTCTCTCTCTCTCTCTCTCTCAAAACATAAGACCAGCCACCACCACTACCGATTGCAACCGCCGGCCACAACCACATCCGCCGCGACATGCATCACCATCTACAGCCTATCACCACAACTTCTTGCTCTCACACACCAAGATTCGACCACCACTACCACTAGCATCATCACAGCTTTATAAACTTCAATAAAACCCACCACCACACTTCCACACTTATCATCATCACCATTTACACTCGCCACCACGGCACCACCCACTGCTTCCCCACCCTCATCACCACCTGGCCAGATCTGGAATCAAAACCACAACCTCTCTCTCGTACACCCAATTGTCTTTTTATATTTTTTTTTACCAAAATTCAACACGCCTACAAATCCAAACTCATACACCAAAATTAAAAATCATAAACACACAACTTCCACCCACCAATGAAAATCTATCTCTATTTTTGGCAACCACCACGACCGGCCATAGACAACCACGACAGGCGCATCACCACCACCTCGACGGATCTGGCCGACGACTACCACCACCGGATTGTGGTTGGCAGGTGGTGTGTGTATTTTTATTTTTGTGGAGAATATGACTAAAATCTTTTTAGTTAGTTCTAAATTAATGATATTATAATTTTAGGTGATGGTAGGTTTTGTTTGGATCGATGATATGGTTGTGATGTTTTTTGTGTTGATGATAAACATGGTTCTTATAAGGGTTTTAATTTGTGTTTCATTGGAACAAAGATAGTGTTTTAATTTGTGGTTGATGAAGATGGTCATTGAAGAGGTTTTTGTATTAGCTGGAAAACTAATAAAAAATACAGAAAAAAAACAAAAAAAAACGGATGACATGGCGTGTAACCGGGAGTGGGCGGGAAAATACTCAGTTGTGGACAAAATAGTCGAGCTTGACCCACAAACAAGGAAAAAATTAAGTTCGCTACTCAGAACAGCTTTTTTTGACAAGTATGATGTTTTATTTTGGTATTAGGCCTTTTGTAAAAGCTCCCTAAAATGAAGAGTTCAAGATAATTAATTTTAGAGTTGTCTTTTTTACTTTGTATGCTAGACAGTTGATGGTACGGATTTGGTTTTTCTTATAGTGATGATTGTTGAAGTAGAGCTGTATTATGCTTTGTAGTGGAGTCTGATGACAGTGTAAAGTTCAAGATAATTCAAAGCAGCTTTTTTCCCTCGCTGTTATGTTTAGTCTTTATCTTAGCTTGTGTCATAGTCTAGGGGGTGTTTTGTCATTAGTCAAATAGTAATAGTATAGCTTTAGACTCAAGCTATACGGTTTCCTTTTTCCTGTTTTTGTCAACCGACTTTGTGTCCTTGTAGGAGTCGGTTTTCCTCCCCCTCATCTCTGTAAAAGGAGGTGAGGGGGGAGGGTCTTGTCACATCATTCTTTCATTACTCAATAAACGTTTGGTATTGAGGGTTATACTTGTGCGGGTTTACTTTTCTGTCGATCATATATACTTGTTGTGGTGTGTCAAGTTTTCTTTACGAGTTTCGAGTTCCGCGAGCTTGCTTCCAGGTTGTTGATCGTTCTAATATCAACAAGTGGTATCAAGAGCTTAGGTTCGAAGGTGTGGAAGCTAGGTCGAATTGTAAAGGGTTTACTTGTTGTTCGTTTTTCAACAGCAAGGGTTCTTGCGTTCAAGGTTTTTTGGACGACAAGGTTGCAGCACGGTATCGACGGTTAAGGGTTCTTGGGTCTTCGATTGTCCGGGTTTGTGACAAGGTGTAGAAGACCTAAGGTTTTGTTAGTTTTCGGGTGTATCGAAGATCGACGGTTTCTGGTGCGTTTCGGGTTTTCATCGGAATACACACGAAGAAGAAGAAAAAGAACAGTAGCCAGGTCTTGGAAAGAAAAGTCCAAGTTAAAAGATTCGATTATTAAATACTTCAAATTGTTTAAATAATATTATTTTATTCTCAGTGGAAAGTAATAAGGTTAATATTATTATTTGGATAATATTTGAATAATAATAATATTACTATTTGAATAATAATAATAAGGTTAGTATATTATTTTTATTATTCAATCAAGGATTAAATAATTTGAAGGGTATTGCACAAGGGACTTTGTTGGTTTGTGATTGTGAGGTTTTTTCACAAGGTTTAGCAAATTAATAAAGGGATTAAAGAATGACGGGAGCCAAGTTTAAGATCGAAAAATTCGATGGAACTGGTGATTTCGGGTTATGGAGAGTCAAGATGCGTGCTTTATTAATCCAACATGGATGTGAAGCAGCTCTGGAGGTTTTACCCGCAGATATGGATGCTACAGCGAAAACTGAGCTAAACATGAAAGCTCACAGTGCCATGATTTTGTGTTTAGGTAACAAGGTTCTGAGAGAGGTTACCGGGGAGACGACTGCAGCAGGGGTTTGGACCAAGCTCGAGACTTTGTACATGACAAAGTCCTTGGCCAATAAGTTGTACCTGAAGAAGAAGTTGTATACATTCTACATGCCGGCTGGACGTACGATTTCCGAGCATATAGATGAGTTCAACGAAATCGTTCTTGATTTAGCAAATATTGAGGTAAAATTCGAGGATGAAGATCTTGCTTTATTATTACTCACTTCTTTACAAGCATCATACGAACACTTTGTGGATACCTTGCTTTATGGACGGGAAGCTTTGACTTTGGAGGATGTGATGGCCACACTGAATTCAAAGGAAATCAAAGAAAGATCTAAGGCGAAGGGGGATGATGGTGAAGGGTTATACATGAGGGGAAGAACTGATCGCAGGAATTCGCATCAGTCTAGGGGAAAGTCAAGATCGAAGTCTCGAGGTGGAAGACTCAAGTGCTATATTTGCCAATCTGAGGAGCACTTGAAGAGAAACTGTCCGAAGAATAATCGCAAGAAGTCAAATGGTTTCGTCAAGAAAGATGATCAGCCAAGCTCCAGTGGTTCGATTTATGACGGTTCTGAGGTGATGATGGTTATGAGTGCAGAGGCTCTGCTAGATTGGATCATGGATTCAGGAGGTTCATACCACATGACACCCAGGTTAGATATATTTTTTGATTTTCTGGAATGCGATGGGGGCAGGGTACTGTTGGGTGACAACAGGGAGTGCAAGATCAGAGGTATTGGCAAGGTAAGGGTACAACTGAAAAATGGGCCAAGTTTTGTATTACACAATGTCAGGTATATTCCTGAATTGAAAAGAAACTTGATATCGCTGGGAACTCTTGAAAAAGAGGGATATACCGTAAAAATGCAGTCGGGCAAAATCAAGGTGATTAATGGTTCCAGGGTTATTTTATCTGGAACCCGAAGGGATAATTGCGTATACTCTTTGGATGGTCATGCAGTGGCGGGTGAGCTTAATGCTAGTGTTGAAGAAAAAGACAGTCTTGCGCAGGTTTGGCACAAAAGACTAGGACATATCAGTGAGGCGGGACTTCAGGTGCCAGAAAAGCAGGAGCTGTTTGGCAAGAAAAGTCTAGGTAAGCTCGATTTTTGTGAGAATTGTGTTCTGGGAAAGTCACATCGAGTCAATTTCGGTGTAGGAAGGCACACTACTCAGGGAGTGATAGACTATGTTCATTCAGACTTATGGGGTCCGTCTCCGGTGGAATCATTGGGAGGTAAGGGGTATTTCTTATCTATTGTTGATGATTATTCCAGGAGGGTATGGGTTTATATTCTCAGGTTCAAACACGAAGCATTTGGAAAGTTCAAAGAGTGGAAGCAGTTAGTAGAGAATCAGACTGGGAGGACGGTAAAGAAGCTAAGGACAGATAATGGTCTTGAGTTCTGTAACCGGGAGTTTGAGCAGCTATGCAATGAGAGTGGGATTGCTAGACATTTGACAGTTGCCAGGACGCCGCAGCAGAATGGATTAGCAGAACGGATGAATAGAACTCTCATGGATAAGGTATGATGCTTATTAATTCAGTCTGGATTGCCCAAGACCTTCTGGGCGGAAGCGACATGTACGGCCGCATATCTTATAAATAGGTCACCATCGACAACGATTGATAAAAAGACACCTATGGAGATGTGGTCGGGTCATCCAAGTGATTACGGGATGTTGAGGATTTTCGGCCGTGTCGCATATTCACACATTAAACAAGGTAAGCTCGAGCCGAGAGCGGTTAAATGCGTTCTTTTGGGGTATCCTGAAGGTGTGAAGGGGTACAGGCTATATAGGCTTGATAATGAATCACCTAAGATAGTCACTAGCAGGAACGTGGTCTTCAATGAAAGTGTCATGTACAAAGACACGTTGAAGGATTCTGGTGCAGGTACTGACAAGTCTGTTGAGGAATTACAGGTTGAGGTGGAACTGCAAAGGTTAAATAATCATACGCTTGAGGAAGATCAGACAGATGATCAGGAAGATAACGACGATGAAGATGCAGGGGATCAGGATCATGATCAAACACCGGATCTCACAGATTATCAGTTGGTTCGGGATAGAGATCCAAGGACAAGAACGAAATCTTTGAGGTTTTGGGATGAGAGTAACATGGCTGCTTACGCATTTGCTGCAGCAGAGGAAGAAGATACTCATGAACCATTGACATACCAGGAGGCAGTTGCTTGTAAAGATAGATATAAGTGGAAAGCTGCTATGGATGAAGAGATGGATTCTCTGAAGAAGAATGAGACTTATGAGTTAGTAGATCATCCAGCTGGGCAAAAGTTGGTGAGCTGCAAATGGCTGTTCAAGATAAAGGAAGGGATTGAAGGTGTTCAAAAGCCTAGGTACAAGGCAAGGTTGGTGGCTCGTGGATTCACACAGAGGGCAGGTATTGACTATAATGAAATATTTTCGCCGGTAGTTCGACACACATCTATTCGGGTTATACTTGCATTAACTGCGTGTAGAGATTATGAGCTAGAGCAGCTTGATGTAAAGACGACATTTTTACATGGAAATCTTGAAGAAGTGATCTACATGAGACAACCACCGGGATATGAACAAGGTAACAAGGTATGTTTGTTAAAGAAATCTCTTTATGGTTTGAAGTAGTCACCTAGGCAATGGTATAGGAGGTTTGATGAGTACATGCTGAGCAACGGGTTTAAGCGTAGCAGTTACTACAGCTGCGTATATTACATGAGTTATGCACCAGGTGAGTATATCTATCTACTGTTATATGTAGACGATATGCTGATTGCTTGTAAAAGCAAGGCTGAGATTGGGTCTATCAAGTCTTTGCTTAAAAAGGAGTTCGACATGAAGGAGCTCGGGGAAGCAAAGAAGATTCTTGGTATGGAGATCATCAGGGATCGGAGTCGCAAGATTCTGAGGGTGTCACAATCCGGGTACGTTTCTAAGATTTTAAATAAATTTAGAATAGACAATGGGAAATCGGTTCAGATGCCATTGGGTGGGCACTTCAAGCTGTCGTTGAAGGATTGTCCGGTTAGGGATTGTGATGTTGAAAGGATGAGTAAGGTGCCGTATTCAAATGCGGTTGGGAGCTTAATGTACTTGATGGTGTGCACGAGGCCAGACATAGCGTATGCGGTAAGTGTAGTTAGTAGATATTTGGCGAATCCAGGTAAAAATCATTGGGAAGCAGTGAAGTGGATTTTGAAATATTTGCGGGGTACTGCAAACGTGGGTTTGGTGTTTGGGACAAATCGTGGCAACCATGTGGACGTAACAGGTTTTGTTGATTCAGACTACGCAAAGGATCCGGATAAAGGTAGGTCGATCACAGGTTACGCGTTTTTAGTACAGGGATGTGTTGTAAGCTGGAAGGCAACGCTACAACACGTGGTGGCTCTTTCAACTACAGAGGCGGAGTATATGGCCCTTACGGAGGCTGTGAAGGAAGCTATTTGGCTAAGGGGACTCTTGGAAGAGTTGGGCGTGGAGCTTAACACTGTCGCAGTTAATTGTGATAATCAGGGCGCGATTCACTTATCGCGGAATCATGCTTTTCATGAAAGGACTAAGCACATCAATGTGCGTTATCACTTTATCAGAGATGTCTTGGAAGCAAAGACGGTCGAAGTTCTGAAGGTGGGTACTGAACACAATGCTGCGGATGCCTTGACGAAGGTGGTACCTGGACTCAAGTTTCAACACTGTTTAGAGTTGCTTAGTGTTGTGTAGGCTAATAAAGCCTAAGGTGGAAATTGTTATGTTTAGTCTTTATCTTAGCTTGTGTCATAGTCTAGGGGGTATTTTGTCATTAGTCAAATAGTAATAGTATAGCTTTAGACTCAAGCTATACGGTTTCCTTTTTCCTGTTTTTGTCAACCGACTTTGTGTCCTTGTAGGAGTCGGTTTTCCTCCCCCTCATCTCTATAAAAGAAGGTGAGGGGGGAGGGTCTTGTCACATCATTCTTTCATTACTCAATAAACGTTTGGTATTGAGGGTTATACTTGTGCGGGTTTACTTTTCTGTCGATCATATATACTTGCTGTGGTGTGTCAAGTTTTCTTTACGAGTTTCGAGTTCCACGAGCTTGCTTCCAGGTTGTTGATCGTTCTAATATCAACACTCGCAAACACATTTCGCTCAAAGCTGATTATCTGCTACTGTATCAGAAACGTAATATGTAAACCATAAGGAACACCTTTTAATCTAGTTGCTGCATAATATACCAGCTGGTAACCAGAATTGAGTGTTATAAATTGCTTATCGAAACCGCTTATTTAATCTTTTAACGTTGAAATAAGCACCGAATAACAGGTGTGGTAGTTTCTTAATTAATTCAGAAAGCCTATTTGATTATTATAAAAAGCATAAACAGTTCTAATAAGCAATCCAAACACCCTTAACTCCTTAAGTACAAACACAAAATTCCAACTAGAGGTGTAAGCAAAAATGTGATGCAATAGATGGTGAAAAGACAAGACATGCCACTTGACTACCATGCTACTGTATAGAGAGGTCAAGAAGGAGAAAAACACTATGCTACTTTATATGTTGTTGCCTTAAAACTCTCTAACTTAAACTAAATGGGCAAAAAGACAAGACATGCCATTTCACTACTTTTCTTATAAGTTTGACCTTAATTTGTACTCGAGAATTAACTATACTGGGTGGGTTGGTTGGTTTTATTTTCCTTTGGACGGCTTTACACAAGGCTACTTTACATGTTGTTGCCTCAAAACTCTCTAACTTACACTAAATGGGCAAAAAGTCAAGACATGCCAGTTGACTACTTTTCATATAAGTTTGACCATAGTACTCGAACTCGTGAATTAACTATACTGGGTGGGTTGGTTGGTTTTATTTTCCTTTTGACAAATAAACTTATTGAAGGGACTTACTCGTACTATATATAAATACACTAATGCATCTAAAGTTTCAAAAACTTCTTCGGTACATTTGAAGCACAAACTCGTTATATGGAACCCTAAATCACACTAGTACAATAGAGGTTTTTTAGAACGGACATTTTAATACGGTTTTCAATTTCACCGAATTAAATAATTTGGAATAACGGTTAATAAGAATCTCGCAATATAAAATACATCATTTAAAACGGGTTTGTTTCTTTAGCTAATTTCTTTTTATTATTTCAAGTTATTTACAACGGTTGAATATGAGGGTTTTAAAAGAGTTTAGATTCGCTATAGAAGATTTGGGGTAATTGTGATCTACAGGTAGTTTCCTAATCATCTTATCCTTAGATATATTATTAAATAAATAAACAAATTAGTATAATCAAGGTCATATCATGAATGTAGGTGGAAGAACAATTGCCATTAGAAGCCATACTGTCTCAAAGTACTCCAAAGAAAATTCCCCCGAAAAAACTTCCTCTAAAACAAAAGAACACTCCTCTTAAACAAAAGAACGTTCCTCCAAAACAAAAAACTCCTCCAAAACAAAAACAAAAGAAAAACCACATTGTTTTGCCACAAAAGGAACCTAGCACAATCGACAAATACTTGAAAGTGTTGGAGAAAAGGCCAATGAATATTAGACAGCTAGCTGACAAATTCATAAACTGTCCTAAACATGGTGATTTTGTCTTAGCTCCGGTGCTTGACGGGTTGCATGATGGATTCTATACCGATCGTATTTTTTATGACTCGGTGCTAGGCTGGATGTCAAATGATTGGCTTGATGGTACCAATTTACATTGGTGGGGAATGTAAGTTCCTTATATATTTTAGTATCTCTTATGATAACAAAAGTCGTTATATTTTTAATGCTAATGATTTAAGGTAAATATTTGTCTTGATTTTTAGGCATCTATATCAGTTGGTTCAAAATCACTCTAAGGATGACAACAAGTGTGGGATCCTAAACCCTTCATGGATTGATTCCCGATTATGCCATGATGAAGATGGTGATAACGTCGTGAAACACATTCAAAGTACCTTAAGAGTACAAAAAGACAAAACAATATTTGTTGCACCATATTTGCAAAGGTAAGTTTCATTCGTTGCCCTTTTATATCCTTTGTTTCTTATATGGTTTTAACTATATATCATCATTTGCACTAAAATGTAAAAATATACATAGTGGACATTGGGTGTTATTTGTGATTTGCCCTTTGATGAAGACGGGATATATATTGGATTCACTCAATAAGAGTTTGGACAAGAAACCTAGCATATACTCTTTGATACCGCTAGTAGAAGCGTAAGTATATTCTAGCATTTATATTAAATTTCCAATTGGGTACATAAAGTAATATAATTAAACAATATTGAATTTTAGGGCATGTCATGATCTGTCTTCGTCTTCCGTTGATTGGACTTGGAATATGGTTAAGGTAAATCATCTTTCATACATGTAAATATATATTGTTATGCTCACTTGATTTAGTTGTTGCATATATTTAATCCATGCTTCATTTGAATTTAGTGTCCTCAACAAGAATCCACGTGGGAATGTGGATATTATGTGGCTATAGCTATGTTTGAGCTTTTCTTAAAAAAAACAATCAAACTTCCCCCATACAGTGAGTATTTGTAAATATTTGTTTACTTTGTTCTACACTAAATCTTGTTTTCTTGTAAATGACTCATTGACTCTTCGTTGATTTGTATATAGGTTTGGAATGACATGAAACCGAGAACTATGCGACAAATTGATGAATGGGTTGAGAATTCCGTGCCACGATTTTACTCGACTCATTTATCACTATTTCAAAATTGAGGCTTTTATTGTCGAATTAGATATGTATGGTTAGGTTATGAACAATGGATTTGAAAGTTTGTTATCATGACATTTGATGATATTTTTGTGTATGAGATAATTATCTTAGCTTAGCAAATTGTTAAGTAATGGTTTTATTCATTTGATTTGTTAAAATTCTAGTATATTTTAGTTGTGGCTCTTCTAGTGTTTGGCTCTTCTAGTTGAGTTTTAGTATTGTACAGAAAGAAATTAGTAATTACTTTCAAGTACCTTTTTACAGGTAAAAGGAAAAGAAATTACATTTTGAAAAAGAAATTCTAGTATAAAACAACCGTTATAAAAATGTCTAAAATATATATATTTTCCCGCCATTAAAATCATCCCGCCATTAAAATATTTCCGCCATTGAAGCCGGATAAAAAGGAAAAAAGTGAAAAACCAAATATAGCAGCTAAATTTAACCGCCCTAAATAATGATATCAATATTACATAGATCATATATACTAGATCATATATACTAGATCATATATACGTGGATGTGAAGTATGTCTTTTATAACGGTTTTGAACCGCTGTAAATAATCATCCTTATTATTTACTACGATCTATAATAGAACGGTTCAATACCGCTTTAAAAAATGTATTTTAACCGTTGCTAAAAACACTTTGTGTACTAGTGTCAGTATGTAATGTAAACTGCAAATCTCGGTGTATTACTTAAGGATGAACTCGGTATATTGTTTGAAACCTAACTCGACATATGGGATTAAGTACAAACTCAGCAAATCAGTATTGGTCCTAACTTGGTACATATTTATACCGATTTTTATCTTAAAAATGTGGAAGCACTACAAACCCTAGATATACCGAGATTCATCACACTCGTTATCGACCAAGAACTTGGTATATGCAGAAATGTACCCTTTCACCAAAACCGACCCAAACGACATAATTTTTTACGTATTTGATTCGTTCTTTTTGCTAAATCATTTACTAAAACACATAAACAACCATAAAACAAATAAATCTTTTACAAAAGGCTCGGCCGCAATGTGCGGTAGCCTAATTCCTCCTTAGCTTTACTTATTTGCTTATGTTACAAAAAACGCAAGTTGTTAGAATAAACTTTTGTCTTAATGTACGGACATTGGTACATGCGTGAATCGTCAATGATTTGTGTGTATTTTCTTTTCGTATGTGGTATTTGTATTCGTGAGTGTTATATAAGTGGTATGATGAATCCTTGAAAAAATTAAGTTTGTCCTCATTCGGTGTTTTCATTTTTTTTTGAACGGCGAATTTCATTAAGCAACGACCCCGGACTAAGCAAGGAGCTCAACCCGGGCAGCCGACAAAAAACAGATAACAAAGCAAAACAAGAGCTACCAACGATTACTCCAGGTTTCGCTATCAATCGATCACCCCCCCTACACCTATTTTTGACCCACAAAAAACTGAGACTCTTCCTTGACAATGTTCGACACGGATGGTCTCTTGTTCTTGAAAATAGCTTCGTTCCGCTCATTCCAAATACACCAACAAGTAGTGTAGATAACCGCTTGTAAATGAGCTTTCTTCACTTTGCCATACCTGTTATCTTCATGAACCAAAAGCAGCTCCTTGATAGAGAAAGCGAACAACGGAGGGTACGAAGAAAAAAAAAAAAGGATATTGACTTGCAGTAGACCATATGATAAAAATGACGACTTTGTGCTTATTTTTAGGAACAAGTGGAGTCAAAACATCGTAATTCTTCTTAAAATTTCCTAAAAGCAAATGCCTTTAGAATTATTCGTATAACTTTGCTTAAAGTATTATGCAACCAAACACAAATGGACTATCAGTAGAATACGTACGTTTAATCCTGTGAATTATACAAATAGGGCATATACACAATCCAAATGACTTTGTGAATAAAGGTATGTTTAACGATACTCAAATCCAAAGAGTATCAAGAAAGTGTAGTTGGTTGATCTAGTGGTTCACAGGTTGCTCAATATCGGGGAGGTCAGTGGTTCGAGTCCCTTTAAGTTCAATTTTTGGTTATTAACTTGTCGCTACGCCAACGCTTAGTCAGCGAGCACACATCGAATCAGAACGTGCCACGTGGCGATGATGTCGGCAATCTTGTTATCATATGCTTAACCAGAAGTTTATGGAGGGTGTGTTGTGTAATGTTTAGATAGTTGAGGGGCTGTTGAGCAAAATATGAAACCCTAGTTTTGGGCCAGATATGTAAAATAAGTTTCTATAAAAACCTACACACTCACTCACCTCATAAACATCATCTTCTTTCTATTTTTATAAAGGGGATAACGGCTACAATCTTCATCAAAAATACATACAAAATAACTCAGAGACCCAAAGAATAGGATTCAGGGACCTACAAAAAGACTCAGGAAACCACATTTTTAGCATAAAATTGTAGCCAATTAGCTACAACAAATTGTAGCTAATATATTCTCTTTTATAAAATCTCTAGATTATTTGTTTTTAAAACATTTTGTAGTATAAGAATAGGAGTAGTGTAATTTAGTTTTTATGCTTTTATATGTTTAAGTTTTTATAAATGTTCTTGATTTCTAATCTTGTTTTTAATATATGTCTTGAACTTTATTTTTATAAACCATGAGTTAGGATCAAATGAGAAGAAAAACTAAAATGAGAAGGATGAGAAGAAACCACAACCACACATTTGAGATGCACCTACAAAAATAGATACATCTCCCCTTAAATTTCTCCCTCTTATTTGAATTGTGTGGTTGGAAACTTTTCTCACTCTTCTCATTTTATTTTTTCTTCTTACTAGATCCATTCCCTATAAACCATTATTAAATCTCAAGTTCACCTTTTTCTGTAACTTTTACTTTTTTTAAGCTCTAAAATTTTTCATCGTTTCCCTCTTTTCATTTAATTATAAAAGTTGTAGTTTTCATCTAGTTTTTGTTTACTAAAAAATAAAAAATACAAAAAAATTTCGTATTTTTTATTTTTATTAATTTTTAGAAAGTATTTACTTCAGTTTACAAATTTTACGAATCATAGTATTTTTTACAATATTTCTATTTTCGTATATTTTACCATCAGTAATGAACAGCCCGCACCCGGTTCCCGTAGCAAAAGAAATCCCCTCTTTGGCCTATTGTTGAGCACTCTTATCCTCATCTTCACAAGCCACTCGGGTTTATGTGACTAGGGCTTCGATGGCCTCATTGAGTATTGGGATGATGTGAACGTGTTTAGCAATTGCGGGAGGTGGAGGAGGAATTGACTTCCACTTCAAAACCAGAATAACAATCACGAACATGATGGAGGCGACAATCATTAAGAAATGATAGTCCTCTTTCATAATGTGGTAAAAAGAAGAGATGAGAGCCACCGACGTATTACAAATAATACGTCGGTGGCTTTCATATCTTGTTTTTACCACATTATGAAATATTACTATTATTTCTTAATTATTATCGTCTCCATCCTTTTCGTGATTATTATTCTGCTTTTGAAGTGGAAGTCAATTCCTCCTTCACCTCCCGCTGCTGATGAAGACGTTCACATCATCCTAATAGTCGATGAGGTCGTCGAAGACCTATTCGTAGAAGCCCATGTGGCTTATGAAAAAGAGGATAAGAGTGCTCACAATGGGTCAAAGAGGGGATTTCTTTTGCTACGGGAACCGGGCTCGAGATGCTCATTACTGATGGTAAATGGGTGGAAATGGTTCAAAGAAATCATCATCTTTTGTTTGGTTATCGTCGTACAACATCGTTATATTTTGCTACCCGTTTCACTGATAGGGGTCGAATTTGTATTCTCAATCAGGTGGGCCTAACTGGGTTTATATTGATTATAATTGATGAAGGTGTTAAGTTTTTCCCCGGGTACGACCTAGTTATCTTTTTGGATACTATGATCATTGTTATAATGTATCATCATTGGAGACGTGTGGTCTCGTGGATTTTTCTCGTTGTTGACACGGCACAATATTACGGAGACAGTTTGCGCCCGCACGATGTTTAAAGCTTTGTTTACTAATGGTTCGCTTCTTTTTCTCTTTTTTGTAAAGGTAATGTCTATTAAGTTCGGTTGCTAGTTATACAATGGTAGTTTTTATTTTGTAATTCATTTTTTTTTATAGAAATACAATTTTAATAATATCGGGTACAATTGTCTTGCGAGAAAATGTTATATGGTTTAATGTAGTCTCTGTCAACTCTTGTTAAATTTGTTCCATGAAATGCATACAAACCATTACATTTGAATGCTCAGTTTTTGAATCTGTTCCAGGTTAGTTTTGAACCGTATACAAAATTAAGGTTTTTTATATAGATCTGCAACAACAACGTGCGGACTCATTTATACTCGTTTTTACCAATGACAAACCAAAAGGATTGGATGAATGAAAAATAACATATACATTGGTTTGAGGTTTGAATCTATGAATAAAGAGAATATAGTAATTAATTGGATAGTTGACATTAATATGTAAAAATGGTACCTGTCATTTCTTTTTATATAAACGAGTAATTAAAACCCGTGCGTTGCACAGGGTCTGTATGTAAGTGTTGATAGTGTATTCTTCGGCTATATCTAAGTTGTGATGGTATCACACCTTTTCTAAGTATGAGTTACATTTAAAATAGTTTATTGATATTTATATGTAGGTTTTAAATATGTATAAGTTACGCATATTATTTTTTGCACATGGGCTTATAAAATAAGCAAAACGTTATCAACATTTATATCGAGTCCGTGTGCTGGCAACCAGCCAAAATCGAAGATATTATATTTTTTATTTTATATATTAATGTATAATCTTATAATATTTTAAATATTCTTATATTGAATAAGTCAGTAATGGCCACTGTTGCGTTGCACTATGAGCTGTATAGAAGTTTTCATAGCGTATATTCGGCTTTTATTTCATCTTTTGATATTTAGTGTCATGGGTACACACATTAACAGTATATAATTAAATCCCAATTAGTTACGCGCGTCGTCTTGCATTGTACTTTCCCGCCAAAAAAACGCTAGCCCAGCCCGATGAACATTTATGAGCCCGTTTACTTAGCTTTTATGCTTGCCCGCCCATTATCTCACCTTTATATGCAAACGCGTAACATCACTGAGTTTCAGATCTCACCACATCTGAGAACATCCTACCAATTCACACAAACACACATATCACACATTCTAACAGTTTCTACTCATCACTCCGGGAACACATACCGAAATATTTTGCCCTTTTTGACTTATCTGGTTGGTTGCCAATGTGCTTTGTTATGATTGATTATACCGTCAATAATGTTAATTATAGATTTGTAGCGAGTTCTTCCATTCTTTTCGTCGGATATCTGGTGGTACGTAAGTTTTGTTTCACTTTCGTTTATAAGTTTTAATCGCATGAATATTGCCTATCTGATTCACTTTTAGGTTAGACTTGCTATGATTTAAGGATTCACTTATTTTTTTTTTTAAGGATAACTTAATGGGTTGGTTAAAAATCTAACACGTAAAAACAAAATGAAACTTATGGTTTTTTCATTATTAGTTATATTTATGAATTTTACGTTGATCGGTGCAGGAGATATGATAATAAGGAATCATATATAGCGTATAGTAGACCATATGTTCTATAATATTATTTTAGTGGTAAAAATAGAGATCCGCCAAAGATAATAATGGCACATTAATATATTACATATAATGAAAAGGATTATACTATTAGTGAATAGAACAATGATGCTGTGAATGAATTAAGGAATATACTTAACCTTCTTAATATGTTCATTTGAGAATGAACAATTGATATTTATAGCGTTATCATATTGTGTATTGTGAAAATGGTTATTTATACCCATCTCATATTATAATAAACATAAAAATTAATAGAAAAGTTATGGTTTTGAAGAATGGCCATTAGATTTTAGGCCATAAAAACATATGTTAAAATTAGCTAGGTTTAAATTGATGAGGGTGTTTTGACTGTTCTAATGTCAAAGTGGACAAAGTTTTAACTTTGAAGATTGCGCATTGTTTATGTCAACCTTGTGTACATTGCATCTGTTCGGAATAACTTAGATGTTTGACCTCCTATAAGGATGTAGCTAGAATATAACAGTATTAAGTTAAATATGATGTTATATATGTGTTATATTAACATATATAATATAAATGTAATATAATACATTTAAAATTACATAAAGTGTTATAATGGTATACAGAGATTTATCTTAACATATGACTTACTTTTATCCACAAATAATATATAGATAAATGCAAAAAGGATAAAGCTAGATGCAAATGGCACATAAAAATGAGATCATAATAAATGGATGTAGGAAAGGTATCCATATTCCATACACAATCCAGATATGGTTACCGACTAGTCACACTGAGGATTAGAGTGCAAAAATAATTGAAAACAAAAAGCTGCTCTCATGCGAGGTATTATTATCTCTTCTACT